>DF239985.1:134851-152184 GCA_000507305.1 Breviolum minutum Mf 1.05b.01
TATCTATCTATCTATCTATCAATCAATGTATCTATCTATCTATCTATCTATCTATCTATCTATCTATCTATCTATCTATCTATCTATGTGTATTTTTAGATTTGTATACACATGTATATCGATTTCATGAACAACAATACATATGTTGACATATATTGTGGTCATTCAAGGATCTACAAAACGAATTCCGGGAACCAAAATCTCCTCAGTCCACCATGCCGACGGACACAGGATAGTGTCTTTGTGCGCATCTTACCGCAAAACTTGGGATTGAAGAGCTCCAATATGGGTATGTCAGGGACACCCAAGAGTGAAGGCGTTTTTCGTGGAGGATGGGAAATTCCAGGATGAAGTGGTTAGGATATGATACCATGATCCCTATTATTATGAGCCATGCATTGGGCAAATTAGACGACCTCAGCCGAGGTTTTTCCTAAATGGTGGTTTAGGAAGGGAAAGCCACGTTGCTCAGGGTCCCAGTCCCGTGGCGGGCACTGCAAACGGAGTGTTACGTTCCTCATGTCGCCATGGTTACCCACAAAGTTGGGCACTACAACCATTAATTTGATGGGAAAATTGATGCCACTTGACTACCCATCATCAATGACTGGTAAGATTTCTGGAATGGTTGTCATAGGGTTCATACCCTTTTCCTTCAAACAGGGTGGCAAAACATTTTGGTGTGAAGAAGGGCAATGCATCATTCAACTGACTCAGGGACGTTTTGACGCTTTGGGCCTTTCTGTACATGATGAGATTTCAGTGGCAAATGCGAACATTGATACATCCATGCAGACTGGATCTTATCATTGGACGATCACGGTGTCCGACTATCCTGAAGCGGTGGTAGGTGTTCATGCTACCAAAAAGGATTTGAAGCGAACCATTGACTTGTTTGCTGGACTGACCAATTGGTCTCAAGTTGCCACCAAACTTGGTTTGACTTCTTTGGTTTCGATTGACAATTGTGAAGAGGTTGCAAATGTTGGGGCGAAGAATTTGAAAGTCAGTAAGTGGGGTGCCAATGAATTCACTGAACACTGGACTCATGATTTTGGACGCACCTACAAGGATTGCCCAGTGATGGTGGTTGCGGACGTTCGCAACCAGTACATTAGGGAACCTATTAGCTGCTTTCGATGCGGGTTGATGTTAGGCTCTCCACCTTGTCAACCATGGTCATGGCTCTCTTCCAGAATGGGCCTTTCTGATGACAGAGGTAAACTGTTTTTGAGCGTCGCTGACCTTGGTGAATTTTTGGGCTGTTACATCATTGATCTGGAAAACGTTTCCGGGCTCACGCAACATGCAGATTGGGAGAGTGTGGTTGCACACTTTCGTGAACATGGATACTCATTGATCTATCATGGAATTGACTCATTACAAGGATACTTGCCTGTCAATAGATCTCGTGCCAATGTAATCTTTGCCAGAGTTGATTTTCACCACGTGAATATTCCATCGTCCATGAAGCTTTCAGAGTGCATTTGGGGTGATCTTTCGGCCAAGTCATTTGGGGTTGTCCATAAGCAACATAACTTGTCTGATCCTACCCTGCAAGCATTGACGAATATTGATGATACGGATTTGAACATTCTTATGGAACCCAATTACTTCACCAGGGATGTTGCAGATCGGGTCAGGGCTGGAGCATCGCCACTGGCAGCCAGATCCAAGGGAAGTAAGGGGCCGCTTCCTTGTCCCACGGCAAGGTATGGTTCACCTCAACTCCTCAGTGAAAAAACATTGTATGAGAACAAATTGACAATGGTTATTCACAGAGATGGTGATTCTTTTCGATGGTTCTCTCCTTTTGAGTTCATGATGGGTTTAGGCCTACCAGTGTGGACAATGTTGCCGATTGATCGTCAGATTGCATTTCTTGCGGTGGGAAACACGATTGCGCCCTTGCATGTTGCCCTGAACATCAACAGGGCTCTTTTCTGCATGGGGGATGACCAAAGGAAAGTGAAAGCAATCTCGAGCATTGTTCAACAGTTTGCGGATAGGCAAATCCCGATTCACATGTGCGATGTTCACCATGATTGTGAAGTGATGTGGTTGGCACCGAAGAATGACCCACTGTCTAAAGTAGGTCCTCCAAATGTTGAAATGTATGATGTTGACAATGGAAACAAGAGAAAACATGATGTTGTTGATTCCCTGGGTGGTGACAATGCTTCTCAGAAAAAAGCGAAAAGTGACCAGACTCACAAAAACATCAATGCGGTCATTCTCAACCAGCAGTGTGATGAAATGGCCGTCCGTGGTTTAGATGAACGCATTTTGCTGAAAGATTTCATTCAGACGGTTCAACATGACTGTTTTTTCATGTTGTTTTGTGAGTCGAAGGTAGGTCAAAAGAATCTGAAGCAAATTCGTGACATTGTTGCTAGTGCCAAAACTCACGCGAATGATGTGATGGCACAATTTGAAGCAATGAATGATCCTCTCACTCCAACAGTGCACAAGACAGAAGCATCCGATTTCGTCTCATGTTGGATTCAAAGACCCAATGGATTCAATCATCGTGAGTGTTCGGTTCAAGCATCCTTCTGTGAACTTGAGGCGATCGTTGAGCATCCGATCACTATCATCGTTTTTCCCGGACCAAAGCCACAGGTGCATTCACCAGTAACATGCTCTGTTGAACATGTTAAGGTTTTGTGGATTCGTGGAGGTCAGATGGGTGAACTCCATCAAGTGTGGGTCCGCCCGGATGAAACAGTTGGTAACCTGCTGTTGAGGTATCAAGTGCCTGGTTTCATTTGTGACTTTCTCGTCAACGGTCGTAGGAAACATCATGACGAAACTGTGCGTGAAATCCAGGATGTTGTTGAAATCCGTCAGTGTGCCATTGTTTCACCAAGAGTCCCACTGAGATACAATGACATTCTTGACGATGTGCAAATCACAAATGAAGATCGGACTTTCCTGCGTGACCCCTCAACTGTTTTGCTTTGCCAAGACCAGAGCGATCAACGGGAAGTGTGGGAACATGATCTTTTTCAACTGTTGGCTGGGCTTGATGTTCCTCAGAAACATGTAGCAGTTGTTCTGGAATCTTGCAATTGGCGTAATGTCATGATTGTTTGTGCTAGTGTCAAAGTGGCCGACATTCTTACAAAGATGTTTGGTTCTACTGATGTTGTGAGATGTGTGAGGTATAAGGATGGTGCCATTGACCTTAGCTTTACATGTAACAAACAAATGACATTGCAAGTTGAATTTTACTGCAAAATGAAGTACATTCGATTCAACATGGCTACAAAAGTCTATGCAATGAAAGTCAAACCCTATCACACAGGGGTAGATTGTAAGGCATTGGTTGCATCCCGTGTTGGAATCCCAATTGGAATGCTGCGATTCTTTCATGGATTTCGACAGGTGCAAGATCATGATATTCTTTGGAATGTTCAAGGGGTTATTGAAGCAAAAACCTTCCCCATGAAAGGTGGTTGTGTGAATCGCCATTCTGTGGCTGGAAATGATGTGACTGAGCATGTGTTGCACCAATCCATTTTCAATGGTGATTTGACTAGGAGTTGTGGAAGCGATTTGTCAAATAACAGCATCGTAGTTTGGTTGAAGTCTCCCATCAATGGAAAGACTGTAATTGTCAATGCAGATGTCACGGATACCCTGGCCACAGTGTATGCACGTTGTTTTCCTGATCTGCCTCAGGCGATTTTCGTGTGTAATGGTCATACGATTTCCGGGGAGAGTGAATGTCATTTTGTGAAGCAAGAAGTCGTTTCTTGTCGATTCTTTCCTTTGAAAGGAGGGGCCAAAGGTGAAGGAAAAATGAAAGTGTCCAACCAGCACAAAGCTTTGGATTTTATGCAAGATCAATTGACCAGACGTGGTGTGCCTAAGGAAGTGTGCGCAGAGCGTGCCAAAAAAGTCATTGCAGCAGTGTCAGTTGATTTCATCATCAAGCACATGGATGGTAGTGATTTTTGGCAGCAGTTAAAAAATGAAGCATCCAAACAAATGGTCCGATTGATTCTTCCTGCTGAATTGAAGGCATGGCAACAATCAAAAAGGGCCGAAAGTCGTAAGGAAGAAATCAAAGGAAAGAAAGGGGTCAATCCGGCACTTAACCCCAAAGATTTGGTGTTGCAAGTGAAGGACTTTCAAGCTGATGGCAAAGCTCTTCCTTGGATTTCTGAAGATGCCATCAAACCTGATAGCACTGGCGTTTGCCTGTTAGCACCAGCTAACGCAAAGCATTTCTTACCTCCCAAGAAGTTGTCACCAGATGGACTTGCAATTGTGACAGTGGGAATTCTTATGCCAAATGAACCCCAGATTCAATTCATAGTGACCTCCAGCAATGGTGAAGATTTCGTAGTTCGAGGAAACATCTTTCAGTTTGGTGACACACAAGTTGTTCATTGCCCAGCATGCCCTACTGCAACAGTGCAAGAAGTGGCGTCGTCGGTGATTGAAGTGATCATAGGGAAGGAATCCTCTTCTTGGTCGTTGGCTGTTGCAGATGCAATTGCAGCTATCACAAAGTTGGATTCACAAGCCAAAATTCGTGAGGCAATTGTGGGTCACTGGAAATTTCGTCCGTATAGCCAAAATCGTATGCCAGTGTCCAGTGATAATGCAGCACACATACACGGCTATCTTCGAGTTCGTGACTCTAGGATCGATGACCTTCTGAAACTGAGTGGTCAAAATGCCATCTTCTTTAATACCCGAGTGAATGGAGGAGGCAAAGACGATCGTTTCTCATTTGTTCCGCTGCCCGACATGTCATTTGAGGAGGCCAAGTGTAAGGCACAGACCATTCAATATTCACTGGGCATTGTGAAAGGACGTGGCCACTTCACACTGAGGTGCCGCAGAGAGAACTATAAGAAAGTCATGAAACAAATGAACCCTGACATGTCTTTTGGTGATTCCAGCGATGATGAAGGAGATTTGCAATCGAAATTTCGTCTTGAAGGGATCCATTTCCAAACGACAGCCCAAGAACTTTCCAATGCACTCAAATCGCTAGGATGGAAAGCAAAGGCAGTGCGTGGCACTGGTGCATCCAGCTGGCTTATCATCGCTGAAGGTGAGCCTCGTAACCGTAGCTTCACTTTGAACAATCAGTTGGTCGTTGTGAAAGATCTTATGCCCAAAACCGCATTGAAGCATTTCGTTGTTTCAGCACCAATTGAATCGAATGAAAAACCTGCCCAGATCCCCGTGCAGGCCAATCAAGGGCCAGTGTCAACAAGAATGGATAAGATTGAATCAGAATTGGACCAAAAGATTCAAAGACTAGTCGACAGACAGCTGCAGGAGACTTCAGCAAAGATTGACAAGTTGGAAGAATCCATTAAAGTCCAAGAGAAATCTCAACATGATTTGAAAGACCAGTTTGATCAACAGCGTGTTGAACTGACAAAAGTTTCAACACAAATCACCAGCGTTGCATCGGATCTTCAATCGACACAAGTCAGCATGTTGTCCAACTTCGAGGCTTTGATCAAAGCTGAGATGAAGAGTCTGCACCAAAAACTGGCGAGCGATCGTGAGGAAAGTGAAGAGAAGAGAAGACGTAGAGAATGATGGGATCTAACATTGCGACCAAAATCATCTCCATTGAATACTCAAGTAGGTGGCAATGCTTTTGTATTTTCGGATGGGATGGTCGTTTTAGTAGTGCTGAGTAACATAATCAACAGCCAGCAACATTCTGGTAGCTTTCTGTGGCAGATTCCTGACTGTCATTGCAGGCATGCTTATCCGTTGGTCGGCTGTGATTTCATAATTTGTAATTTGTTTTGCTGGACTATGTTCGTCATCTCGTCTGTTGCCTGTGTGGTGACTCTTGGCATGGTGATTGAACTGATGTTATGCGAGATTGCATGTTTTTCACATGATCGAAGGTCGTTTTTTCATTTGAGTTTCTTTGCAAGGCTGATGTGTTTAGCCTTTGTGATGAATCAACTCTCATGCTGCTCACGACCTGCAATATTAGATCGTTTTTTAGCAGGTGGATTCATTGGCGATAGTGCAGCCATTGTCCCATTTCAGTCATTTGTGTTTAATTCACCTTCGCAACTTGACTGGAGTCCATCCTTGAATTATATACAGCCGTGCAAATTAAAAAATCGTGTGTGCAATACCTACTCGATTTGTTACAAAGCCATGGAAGTCTTGAACTATTGCAAAGTGGTTCATGAAATAATTAGTTTTTGCAGCCACCTCGCACCACCAAACCTTGTTGATGAGACCTTGGATCGTAGCGCGTCCATGGTAACAGGGCGCATCCGAGACCCGAGTTACTTGCGGTTGTCACTGCAAAAGGATGCAAGGGGCTTGGGAAGAGGTAGTTATCTTAAGGATACTCTTCAGAGAGTGAATTTTAATATGTTTTTTGATATCTCCCTATCTAAGTTGTTTAATCCGAATGTGACGTTCGCTACATCTGTGGCTTCTGTATCTCCATTTCATCATCTTCCTTGCTATATCCTGTCCTGCCGTGTAAGGGTTTTTTGTTTGAAGGTTTTTGTTGATTTCAGACACATTGTGATTGTTGTTACCATGGTATCACAACGATTTGGTGAAGCTGCTAATCCAGGGCCTGTGCATACCCCCAAGATGGATGGACTGTTGGCAATAGGGACCATTAACCCTACATCGATTGTCTCCAAAATGGATTCGCTTTGTGATTTGGGGCCTGGCATTTGGTCTATGAGTGAAACATCTGCTACATCACGACAGCAACAGATTGCTAAAAGTTTCTTCAAGAAAAAATCATTGAACGTTGTTTTTGGGGCACCAGTTAAGGCACATGCAAATAAGTTTAATGCGTTGAGGGGTGTTGCTCAAGGTGTTGGGTTGTTTTCACACCTTACCTCATGGAAAGCAATTACACCTTTTCCTCAAGAACTTGAAATTTCGTGCCGTATTTTGGCATCATTCACACAAGTTAGCCCGAATTTGGTGATTCAAACCATTACTCTGTATGGTCCTACACCTAAATGTATGGTGTCACCTTTGGCTTTCCTTGATAAATTGATGCGTAGCGCCCTTGAAAGAGCCAGATCGTTCCAGGGTCCCACTGTTATTTTAGGTGATTTGAACTATACTCTGGAAGATATTCCTTCTTGGGGACTTTTCCAACAGTGTGGTTTTGTTGATGCTGCACTTGTCAATGCCCGAAGTCGTAACACATTTCCGCAACCCACATGTAGGGGCCTCACTAGGAAGAGTTTTATCATTGTGCCATCCACTCTTCTTAACTCGTTGGTTCATTGCGATACTTTGGATGATCACCTTTTTGATTCTCACCCAGTTTTGAGAGCTCTCTTCCGTATCAATTCGATGACGATTGCTCCTGTAAAATTGTGGTACCCGAAACCATTAGATGAATTTTTCCATGATAAAGATATTGCTGAACAACTTGGTCAAGAAGCTCGGGATGAAAAGTTGACTCTTTTCACTGAACTGATTGAACAAGATCGTATGGATGATGCTGCTCATTGTTGGGCTGCCACCGTTGAAAAAGTTCTATCCAAATCTTGTGTTGACCCCGAAGGTAAACCTGTGGTGGTTGCTGATGGGTTTTTGGGAAGATCTAAGACTTCGAATACTAGAAGACAGCCTCCCTCAATCCCTGTTCCTAAACCGGGGAGAGATGGTGATTTTGAGCCGGAAGGTGAATTTCATTCTGTCAAATTGCGTCGTTGGCTTAGACAGGTCCGTAGATTGCAAACAATGGTGTCAAATAGGGCGTCACTTGATGTTTGTACTCCTGAAAGACGGGAACATGTGAAAGACAGATGTAACGAACTTTGGAAGTCAATTGTTAATGCTAAGGGCTTTAAAGGTGGTTTCACTTCTTTTCTTTTGGATCATTTGCTTGTAGTGCCACTGCAATGCCCTGACGTTCCTTTTTTGACTGAAATCAAAGACTTGATGATGGTATCATACCGAAATCTTGAAAAAGAAATGTTTCAAAAACAAAACATGCAAAGAATGAACGACATTCGTTTTGATATGGCAAAAAAAGGGGGTAGATTGGTTTTTAGATCACTAAAAGACGATGATAAACACATATCGCCGGTTTTTCATAGCACAAAAACATTTCATCTCAAAAAACAACGTATCTTCCAAGCGGGACAGAAGATCCTGTTCATCGATGATGGCGCGGCAATCAATCCTGATCTGCCCATATGCTATGAGACGCAGTGTGTGCTGATCCATAAAGTTGAAGGCAATAAAGTCTTCCTCACTGAGCCAATTTTCCTTCGAGACGGTAAGGACTTTTTTACCCAGATTGAAGTGATTGCTAGTGATGAAGAAAAGGCACAAGTGTCAATTGATTTCTGGGACAGTTGCTGGAAACGTGATCAGCGCTGTGATGACGAATCCGTAATTTGTGCAGCAAAACATATTCTTGATACATTGCCGAGTTGGAATGCTTATAGTGGACAACCTGCCTCTATTTCTCTCTTTAAGCAATCGTTGCAAGGCACCAAGAAGAAAAACATGAGAGGCAGTTGTAAATTTAGCACAGTTGAATTGCAGCGAATTCCTGATTCCTTGATTGACATTTTGATCAAGATTTTTGAAGGAATAGAGGCTGGTAAGGCCTGGCCAAAACAATGGATGTCGGCTTTTGTTGTCTTTCTGCCGAAGGTTGAGGATGCAAAGGCACCGTGTGAGCTTCGTCCCATAACTGTCATTAGTAAAATTTATCGGGTGTGGGCTAGAATGCACGCACTTCAGATTATCACTTGGGCATCACAGAATGTAGCCCCACTCATTGGAGGTGGTGTTCGCGATGTTAACCCTCAAGAGCTAATGACTTACATCCAATTCGTTATAGAGTCACATGGTGTGCATTGCCAGTCCATGCAAGGGCTTGTTCTTGATATCCAGAAAGCATTCAACAATCTTCATCGTGGCATTCTGGAAAATATTTTTAGAAAATTGGGAATCCCTGAATGGATCATTGTCCCATATTGTAGTATGATGAAACAGGTTGTAAGACAACTGGTTTTCCCAACCTTCGTGAGTGAGGGTATCCCAAGCACGTGTGGCGTTCCGGAGGGATGCCCATTGGCAGTCGTTGGTATGTTGGCGTTCACTGTCAACTTGCAAGCATGGATTGTCCACAACGAACCTGAAGTTTGTTTTTACGGCTTCGCTGACAATTGGTCTCTTCTTGCAGGGGACTTGCATAAACTCAAACTGGGCATTCAGAATGTTGAACATTTTTGTGATCTAATGTATTTACCTTTGGCGGGGGATAAGAGTTGGGTCTGGAGTACGTGTACGACAGGCCGCAAAAAACTTAGTGAAATTACCCTTCAAGGTAAACATGTGCCAATTCGTCACCAAGAAAAAGAGTTGGGCTTCGATATGCAATATACNAAAGTGCTGGGGAACCGTGTGTTACTAGAGTGGATATCCTTGATGAAATCTCGAACTCGGAAATTCGGTTTCCCATTACATTTCTCCGAGCCATTGCTGTTTGGTATGGTAAGTTGACATGGGGACATTCCTTTGTTGATAGTTGTAATAGCATTACTTGGGTTGAACTTTACATAGATTTTGCCCTTTCTTCTATGAGTTTGGCTCCTGTTCGATTGCCTTCAACCAATCCCAAAAAAGCAGGAAAGTTTGTTGAGAGGGGGAGCGGTTTAGGTGCACACTTAAATCCTTTGTTGGGGGCTGATGCTTTTACATTTGCGTCTGCCATTAAATTTCTTGATAGAAAGAAAGTGCTCAGACTGCCGAAACTTGCACCTAGAGTGAACATGTCATCAATGTTGGGTCTTGCTGAAAAATATGCGGGGATCAGTCTCCGGCCAAAATTAACACATGATACTCAAGCGGCTTCTTGGCTTCAAAGGGCGATTCCGCATTTTTGTCCAGCCAGGGGTAATCTTAATTTCGTTCTTAACCATATACCTGCCACGCAGGATCATATATTGACATCTTGACATGGGAATGTGGGCCACTCCCTATAATGCCCACTTTTTGCAAGCTTTGTCCATGGCATTCGTCGTTTTTTAGTGGCTGTTTGTTGTTTGAGAATTCTCAACACGAGAAATCTTATGTGCAGTGGTTGTTGCTGTTGGGACCTCGAAGAGTGCCTAACAGTCAGAGACACGGATCAAGTGCGCAGAGGTTTAGGAAGGGAATCCCCCAATGCCCTTAATTCAGGTTAAGCATTTTATAATAAATTGCCCAGACAATGCATGATGCCATTTGGAAAGGGGAATACCACGATCCCAAAAGGGGAACAAGACGAATCACCCTGGTGTTCTCCAGCCACGGTTATCCGATCGTCATGGGATGATCCTTTGGGGTTATAATCCCATAGCTGCAGTGCCTCCTGTTTTTTCTTGGGGTGCATCACACTGTCTTGGGGAGGGAGGAAACGGTGAAACGATGAAAGAACACATTCGACGTCACATGTTGGAACCCATCGGATCCATGTAAGGTACATTTGCCTACCTTTATTGACCACAAAAGATCAACCAACAGTAGGTAGATAGACCATATACTGTGGGGAAGGGGTCCAAGACCATTCCTCCATGTTGTTCGGGTCAATGTGGGGTCTCTTTGATTGGATGATGCGCCATGAAATATTCATCTGAGCAATGAAAAGAATCCTGGTCCAGTTATGTGGGGATTACAATAAACCACCATTACAAGGATCTCTATTAAATTATTAAAGAACCCGTATAATGGAAAGTGCTGCAATAGTTGCTTTCTCGTGAGTTTTTGTTGAGAGTTCCGCCAAGAATCAAAGTCCATAGGATGATATAGGATGTCTGGTACATTTATATACCAAGATTTGGTTGATTTCAATGGTAATTGTACATAGGTAGATATACCATGCATGGTTCCTATAGGAAGAACAATTTGCTACTGTACTAATAGTACACACCCTCCCGCGAACTGTTCCATGTTCTCTCCTAACCGGTACTTTTGAAGATAATGATGTTCCTTTTCCCTTTCTGTGGGATGTGAAAGTTCGAACTAGAGACTATATCAAAAATACAATCGGTAGGCTCCAAAAAAAGCATGGATGAAAGAACTGTTCAAGTTTGGCCAAAAACGAGTCGTTGTCATTTTGTTTCGTGGTGGAAAAATGAGCAGTGACCAGAACTCTCGTAATTTGCTATATTATCTGCTAAATATACAAGTAGGGGATTACCCAGTTACATGGGAACTATAATAAACCATTAAAAGGATCCCTACAGGGATGTCCATGGTACTTAGCAAATGGATTATAACCCTTGTATAAGTAGGCTGTAAGTCCCCGAAATAGATTATAAGCCAACTTACTCGCTCGTTCCGATCACTTCCAGCCGGACCCCCTAGTAGTGGCACCAATCAGGATGACTCATGGGAAATTCATGGTTCAGGGTTCTTGCTGTTGGTTCAGTTGCTCCCATACCCATAGCATCCATGGGACTGGTACATTTATCTACATTTACACTCCGGTAAACTAACATAGCAATGGACATTTCACCACTTGTAGATGTATTTCCTATTGGGAAAAGGTGGATTTCCAGCCATACAAATGTTCGTTTACCGGAGGGTACCATAAAAAAACAACCAAATTTCTAGGTGGTGGTTTGAAATATTTGTTTATTTTCATCCCTATACTTGGGGAAGGTTTCCAATTTGACGAGCATATTTTTCAAATGGGTTGGTTGAAACCACCAACCATTCATGTAGGTAAAAATGCACCCCGGTTCGTCCCCATGGATTCGGGTCGTGTTGGGCTTCCCCCCCCCAGATAGCATGGCTGCCATAAGGTCGGTGCAGTTGCCTCAGAATGAGCAGTTTTTGGTGGCTGACTCGATGTGGATCAATACCGGAGAGGTGGGTTTCAGGGGAAAGAAATTTTGGGACCACCATTTTTGGGGGTCCACCATAAGAACCAACCGTTCCATGGGAAAATCGGGCCCCTACAAATTGACAGGTAAAACCTTGGTGATGTAGGGTTTCTCCTATTTTTTTGGGTTGTTTCAGGAGCTCCACCTTTCCAAAGCGTCCATTTTGGGGAAAACCATGATAGTTTTCGGGGGATGTAGATATTTTTCCATAAATATTGATGTATTTTTCGCAGGATGCAAACGTGACAATGACCACCACTTGGAGGGCCATCCCAGGACTTGTAAGTAGTTAGGATCACCCGCCATTTTTTTTAGCCATCCAAAGGCCATGTGCAAGGTGGATTTTGGATGACTAGGTGGTGGGCAACTCAAAGATTTTTGAACATGTTCACCCCGATTTTTGGGGAAATGATCCAATTTGACTTGCGCATATGTTTCTTAAATGGGTTGGTTCAACCACCAGCTATATATATATATGTATATATATATATACAAATGTACTGTACGGTAATTTTGAGGGATTTCCCTTAGAATAGTGCATTGTTTGGATTGGTACTATAAAGACCCCTGTTGGAGTAGAACCACCACTCAAATGAATTACTGGTGATCTTCCACCTTTTCCAAGGCCCATCAATTTTTGATATGTTAAATTTCTGCAAGGTGCGCTCAAAAACCAGTTATAAATGGACTTATAACTCCTATGAATGGATATGAATGGCCTTGTTTAGATGGGTAACTGGGGATATAACCTCCCCCCCAAGTGGAGTTATAACCTCATTTATAACTGGTTTTTGGGCCGACCTCGTGGGGGGGCGTGTGTTATCTTCATCCTTTGGCATCTTCCTTTTTGGACCCCCGAAGCAGCCATGAAAAACGAAGGTCTTTAGGCCTTAAAAGAAACGGTTACTGTATCACTTATAACTCTACGACCCGTAAACATGAACGTAAAGTTGGCCTTCTTATGGTTGGTGGTGCTTCTATCATTTTTGACAATGTTTTTTTAGAAGCCGGCTCTTTTTGCATGTTCTCACGTAGAATGATCCCTGGGAGAAATGCTCTATATATAGTCATCTTGTTTGAGCAATGAATTAAACCCTGGTTGTTTAGGGTATATAGGGGATTATATTATCCATATTTTTTTAAGTATTATAATAAGGCATTACGAGATTCCCTGTCAAACCAACCAGTTTGACTCATACTTTGTCAGATGAGTAACCTCAACTCAAGCACCGTAGTCTATAGTGGCCTGAAGTTGCGGTCCGTTTTCAAAAAAAAAGCCCGTGGGTTCATCGTTCAGTGGGATTTTGTTTCCAAGGGTGCCATTCCAAGTTCTACCCAAAAATATCTAAATCTAAGCAGATGAAAAAACATCCCAGACTTGTTAACTCTTCACCCCGAAATTTTGGTTTCAAGGTTTCCTTTTAAAAAGAGGCTGTTATTTGTTCAAAACAGGTAGTATGTGTCTCAACTACGATCTAACAGCATCTTAGCAATCTAATCAATTAGGGAAAAGCATTGGATGAAATATGCGACCTAGCACCTTCTAACCAGGAAGAGAAATCTTCATTGATTACCCTTGTGCTCCTAGACACCAAACATACCCTAAACATCCAGGCGAACACCTCCTGAGAAGGTTATTTTTGGACCCTCAAAGCATGCCGATCAAAAACTGACCTCAGGAGGTATTCGGCTGGATGTGTAGGGATATGTACAAGGCGGGTACCTATAAATAGAGTCATGGGTAACTGGCGTTATAAGCCTACTTGTAGGGGTGATAACTCCATTTATAACTCGGTTTTGGGCCCATCTTGCATAAAATCCACAACTAACCCCTTCACCCCGTGGTGATCTTGCTGCCAGACTCCCGTCTTCAAGGGTTGCGCCAAATGTTGGTGTGCATCTCAGGGGCTTTTGGCGTGGCAGCAGCAGTAGCAGTTCACATACTGTTTGCGAAGGCCGCATTTGCTCTTATCTTATCATAGAATGCAAAAACACACACTGATATTATATATCAGTGTGTATATACGATATTTTATTTGCTATGTATATATTAATATACATATATTTCAAAAAAAACATATATAATTTATAGCGACCAAACAGCCGGTTGGTCACCCCAAATCGTGGTGGCTAGGAAGGGAATCCCACCCAAAATGCCCTTAATTCAAGTTAAGCACGTATGATAAATTGCCCAGATATATAGGTGATACTGTACGAGAAAACTGGGCTGTGCTGATCGTGATGATCAAAAAAGCAAGGGATGACCATTTCCCCTACAAGGGATGTACGAGCAAAGGGTTGCAACAAGGTGGGGGTGCACCAACCAGAAAATCATGGCGACCTATGATTGAATCATCAAAAGTCAAGGTTACCCTCTATCTTTCTCCCAACTCCCTCAAAATATGCCAGCCTCCAAGAAATTTTCAACAGACCCTGGAACATACCCCAGGTACCCCAAAATACATGAAGGGGTTCCTTCATATACAGCAGATTTTCGGGTCTGGGATGTGTTCCACTTCGCCGGAACTCGCCGCTGGCGAGCCGCCAAGGTCCTTCGCTAAGTGGAGACAGGGTGCACATACCTATCGCTCAACCGGGCTAAGTGCCTTGCTAGCCAAAACTGGGGTGCTGACCTGTGAGCAGCAGCTGCTTTTCATGTGTTTTTTTGGTTGGCCATGTTCTGTTGTAAAACGGGGATTTGTTGAGGATGAAATCCTATCCAGGATCCAGTTATGTGGGAATCATAAAAACACCATTGTAAGGATTCCGACTTTAAGCAACCAGTATTTCATGGAAAGTAAGGGCCGGTTGTTTTTATCATGGCTCAATTGTTTGTGTTAATCGTGACCAGCTGACCTGCTGTTTTTTTTTTTCGCGCCGTGTGTTCCAACTTCCAAGAAAATCCAAAGAAAGGGTTGCAAGTGGTTGAGGCTGGTGAGTATCCAAAGCTCCGTTTGGTACGGGTGAGCCGGGCCTTGAGCCGATAATTAGTACCCCTATCAATGGCCGAAAAAATCATTAGGTAGCTGGGGTGATATTTCGCCCCTATAAACCGAGTTGCAACCTTACTATTATAACTGGTAGGGGCCCACCGTGTAAGCCATTTTGGCTGGGTTTGGTGCAATTCCTGCACCCGAGGCTTTGTGAACGTCACCCGACGCATCAACATCTTTAAGAAGGCGGGGGGACCAATTTTTGGTTGGCTTTTTTGAAAAGGTTTCCCAAAGATTTTGCCCTATAGAAATTGCATTAATTCTCACACTGTGTCTAAAAGGAAAACGTGCCTAATTGTAGAAACAAAAACCTACCAGCCCCCTCCAATGGGTGGTGTTTAAACCCCAAGGGATTGCCTAATGGCACCCGTTCCCATCCATTTGGCACCCCTTGCAGGGTCCAGGTAGCAAATTACTCTGCTTGTTTTTTTCAACACAATCTTGGAGGAAGCAGGGACTATTTTTTCTGAACTGTCCAGACTATGCAGTCAAGAACAGAAAGATCTGATATATTGATAGATCAGGGGTCATTAGATGGGAGCCATTTTAGGAAAATCAAATTTGATGCAAATGTCTGGTCATGTTCAAGGATTTATATACTAGGTGGTGGTTTCAACTATCTTTTATTTTCACCCCTACTTGGGGAAGATTTCTAATTTGACTCATATTTTTCAGATGGGTTGGTTCAACCACCAACCAGTATAACTTGCTGAGTTGGTGCACTGTTTGGGTTGGTAATGATATAAGTCGACCCCCTTTGATTTTCGGTCCAAGAGTTTGGAAAATTTGGGACCTCAATTTAAAAAACCTACGAAAGAGCCACGAAAAATACCATGGTTGGTTGGGTTGTATAGGGGATGAAATATTACCCAGTTATATGGGGATTGCAATAATGAATCATTATAAGGATCCCTATTAACCAACCAGTATTTCATGGAAAGTAATAAGGGTTTTTTTCGTGGCAAACCCTGTGTACCTACTTTTTGAGGACCCAAAAACCACGCACAAGAAACAGGCGAAACTTTCAACCCTTCAGAAGGTCCTTTTGCTGATTCTTAGGGTTGGTATTTTTGGTGTCAATATGTGTTGGGGAAACCCACCATTTTAGGGTTCACCCCCATATAATTACATAGATCATCATGGAAATAGTAACTGAGAAACAATTGCACAGCTGCTGTGACAATTGCTTACGTGAGAACATGTTTATTGTATATCAAGTATCGGCATTGCATGTGAAGGTGCCCAGTGTATACCGTACAAAGGATGTCATCAACGCTATGCAATTGTAAGATTTACCATGACAAGGGGCCTAGCTGACCAGGTCATGTACCACTCATACTTGGTTTTGCGACTGCCAACTGGAGTTCTGCGAAATTGTCTACATGTCATTATTCAAAAGTGCAAACTTAGTTCGGGCGCCACGACGCCTTTCAAAACATTCCCATAGCTATGGGGAAATGTGTTGCATTTGTTAAGGTATCCTCAAAGTTTGGGATGATGCCAACTTCAATGTTGGACACGGAAACTGGGATCAACCATGGTCTCGGGCCCGGAAGGCCACCAGTCCGACTCCGACCTGGAAGGCCACCAGTTTGACGAAGAAAGTCCAATTCTATCACCCGACGTCGGGCAAAGAGCATGAAGGAACATTCCGGCCGTGTTTGGTCGTTTCATGCTTGAAATACCTGACAACAATGGTGTCTCGGAGAATGTGGATGTTCTTTTGACCGAAAAAGTTGGGCCTACCTTGGAAAAGGTCTTGCAGGATCTGGCTAAGTGGTGGAAAGAAATCCAATCCGCCCATGGAGCAACTCCAATGCCAACTGAGCCGAGTGCCTCGGCACCACCAGTCCCATCGGCCACCAGTACCATGTCTCCGACTGCAGATGGTTCAGGACCATGGATTGGATCTAAACATACCCCTTGGAAGTCCAGCCGGCCATTTTATGCAATAGTCCCCGATTTTGGATGATTAAAATTCTCTACCAAGAAAATAGTCTTTGGTGAAGTTCCCTACTTTTTTTTCAATGGACTTTGGACTTCCAGTGATACAACGGTGTAGATTTTTTAAGCGACCTCATGAGCCTCTCGTATGCGTATTCAGCGATTCTGTTTCTGAACAAAACCACATGAAATACCATGATTTAATCAGCGTATCATGGATATCATTTTTCCGATTTCTTTTAATAGATGAGATTATTGTATGTTTTTCCTGTGCAATATATGGGACATGTTCTTTCCAACTAGATACCGGTACACATATGCCGTACTAACTTGTACAACCTGAACTTACGTAAGGATCTTACATTATTAATATTATACCGCACTAGTTAGTTTCATACATTCACCGAATTTTGATAGACACCCTAATCCACCTGGGTTTTGTAACAAAAGAACTTATGTGATGTATATATATATAATATTTATATATTTATTGCAGTTACATACATATTATACATATACATATACG
>DF239986.1:0-53138 GCA_000507305.1 Breviolum minutum Mf 1.05b.01
GTTTTTATGACAAACCAGCATAAGACCGGTACTCATCCATTTTACATAGGTATATATATACACATTTTTACACATATTTATGTATACATATATACTTCTCAGAAGGAATGTTTACATATTTTTTCTGTGGCATAGAGGGGTTGCCCTTACAAAGTGGGCTTCGGGTTGCAGTATATCCCAGAAGGATCATTTATTTGTCGGTCATTTATAGCTGTTCTAACTTCTACCCTCCCTACAAAACAAACGATTTGCTAGCCGCTGATTCAACCAAATCTTGATGCTATCTACCAACAAATATTAGGTAAATGTTCGCTATGGCGATGTGTTTTTGTTCACCGGTAAACAACCACATCGCTGGCGGAAGGAAAATGGGACCCGGATTTGAGTCGATGTATATTTCCCATTGAAAAATGGGGATATTCCAGCCATCGCTATGTTAGTTTACTGGAGGGTAGTTACACCCGGGCTGGGGGCTTCTCAAGGACCATCAATGCCACCACCTCAATGGCTCTGATGCCGGTCTTGCCCTTCTATGTCAGGGATGCCCATGTCCATGCGTGGAAGGGGGTGGGTAGTGGAAGGGGGTGGTGTGTATGGCTAAGGTTGTTTCAACACACCGAACTGGAGCACACCCCTAAACTTTTGCCAACAGGCTACAAAGGGATTCCTTTCATGGTTGGCTAGGGGATTGCCGAACGGGTGTGCGATATCGGGGTGTGTTGTAACTTTCTTGGAGTATGTTGTTGGGATCTTGGTGAGTTTGTTGTTGTGTTGTTTGTGTTTGCGTTTTTTTTTTTTGGTATTGTGGGTTTCATAATTAAAAAACACGTGGCAAAAGGTAGGTTCGTTCTTTTTTGGGGGGTTTGGCGACATGCACATGAACAATTTCGAAGATGGTAGTTTAGTAGGTGAGGCGATCCAAAAATTTGTTTTGTGAAATGGTTGAGTTGACCGAAACACATGATTTTTTCATGTGACCAAACAAAAGTCTGCTTATAAACGTTATAACCAAGAATCCATCACCACCAGAGTTATATATGTATATAAATATATATATATATATGTATCTGTTTTTTAAATCACTTGGTGATCAATTTTTTTTAATCACTTGGTTATCACCAAACATCCATCAAAATCCACCAAACCATCAACCGTTTGATCACCTATAAGAAATCTCCCAAAATCCGAGCCAGCCGTTTTTGTGAATCGCCGGAACTCTTGGAGGGCCCAACTCCCCAATAGTAAGGGAAGTTTACCATGGGAAACTAAGGGATCGTCAAGCATACAGCCCTTCAAACTAACAGCAAAAATGCTCTGAAAACAACCAAAACAACCTCAGTTATATTTATGACTATTAAAGAAGTCCCCAGTTATATACTACCCCGTTTAAAAAAAACCCAATGATTTATGCTAATCCCCAACAAATACTCTCTTGGGGATCCAACAAGAATCCCTGATCGCGTTTACGCCACTCTTGAGTTGATTGATTTTCCGAATCTTCCCAACTTTCGCTGGGTCCCAAAAAGGATTCGTTTCCTGGAGGTTTTTTCCGATCTTCAAACTAACCGATCGGTGGTGGCAACTCAAAGATGTCTTATTTTCACCCCAATCCTTGGGGAAAATTGATCCAATTTGATGAATATTTTTTCAAAGGAGCTGGTTCAACCACCAACTAGTAACAGTTTGCCCCTGAAATATCTTGGGTTAGGAAGATGAAATGGCCCAAATTTTTTCGGGTCGACTTTCCTGAACGTTTTCTAGCCGGGGGGGTTAGGTTAGCATTCAGTTGGGCAGTTTCTGGGGATCAACCTGCCAAACAAAAGATGACCAGGCGCCAAGAATTTTATGGTGCATATGAACCAGATATGATTCTGATTGGAACATGTTTCGCAAATCCTGATACACGACATGCATGTATATATATATATATACATTGTATATAATATGTCATACTGTATATAAGTATATGTACATATTACTGTACAAAATATAAATGAGCAAAATGATACTTCCGTCTCTTTCTTTGCTGGATTTCAATCATTCCACACTAACACCCAAAATTTGTGACACTTTTTCACGCTGTTTATTGCGTCAACAAAATCAGGTGATGAAAATGGGGGCCAATGCTTTTGACATCGCAACTTGACGGCAAAAATCGAACTGTTGACGCGAATATATCCTCTGGTAAACTAACATAGCCACGGAAAACCACCATATTTTTCCGGTAAATACCATCAACATGCTTGATTTTCTACACCTATGTTAGTTTCGCAGAGTGCAGCTGTTTTTTTTTGACAGCTGTTCGTGAAGTTGATGGAAAAGGAACTCCGAGAACGCGACAGCAATATATGAGATTTATGATGGTAATGGCCTTCTACTGTTGATGGAAGAAATCCTGCACTCTGTGGGAGCAAAAACCAAAACCTTGGTAAAATGATAAACTAGGTACCTCATACCTTCTTGCTGCTCAGCCCAGTTTTTTTTTTCAACAATATAGGTATAGATATATAAAACTAGCATATGAAACCTGGGTGGTGGCAACTCAAATATTTTTCATGTCATCCCGAAAATTGGGGAAGATGACCATTTTGACGAGCATATTTTTCAGATGAGTGGCTCAACCACCAACCAGAAACTCCCTATGATGACATGCAAAACCCGATTTTTAGACCCCTAAAAAGGCTCACAAGTCGGACGTTGGTAAGCTATTTAAAAGCTAGATGAAGGTATTCCTTGGGGTGTGGCTCATGACCTATCTTCATGACCAGGATGACATTTTACACATTTTTAGGTCAACGGGAATTTGGTGCCCCACACCCGAAGATAAACATGAAAAGAACGGTGAAACCTGGGTGGTTTGGTTCAGATGATTTTTTCCTCTGTCCAGGGGGGCCCGTATTCTCAGGTGAACCAACAGTCAATCTTCCGGGGTGTAGAGGATTCATTCATCAAATTCATCTAAGCCACGCAAAACACCTTCTTACTTTCCATTGTAATGGTTGGTTGATACTAGGATGTCCATGGAACTTAGTAACTACTTAGTAAGTTGGGTTGTAACCTACTTAGGGACGAAAACAACCTACTTATATAGGGGTTATAATCTATTTACTAAGTACCATGAACATCCCAGTAGGGATCCTTGCAATGGTTTGTGAAAAAATCCCGATATATAACTGCCTAGAACCCAAACGACCCTTGTATTGATGGAAAAGGTCCTTGTTCTGTAGGATTGACCTTCAAAAATAGAGGTCAGTTGGGTTCTAGGTGGGTAGTATACAGTAATCCCCTATAACACCCTAAAGAACCGTGTTTTGATGATTTCTCAAATGGACCCCCCGGCTCCATAACCCGTTTTTCACCCATCTGAACTGGAGGCACTGCAGGGCACAGTGCTGCTGCCCAGTTGGGGTTTCACCCTGTGCGGTGTAAAAAATGGGACCCGAAGACTTCAAAAAGAACAACTCTCTACCGAGTTCTTCCGTTCGTGACCTTTTTGAGGGTTTTATTCGTGACCTTTCCGGGGGTGAAAACGTGACCTCCATTTGGGGAATCCAAAGGTCACTTGGAAGAAGCTGGTACAAGATGTGGTTGGAAATCATTTGATCAGCAATTCGTTTTAGAAATTACTCCCGCGTGGAATTTAGCGACCGCGTGGAATTTAGCGAATTGATGGGGCCCCGAAATGACTGGCCGTATTTCAAGCCGGGGATACAAACAAAAGCATAATTTTTGGTATCGATTCGTCAAATTGCGGGAACGTATTTCAACGGAGTCACCTCGAAAGTTGTGATTTTGATCTATGTTTTCGTTTGTTGTGCGTCTTTGCGATTTTTAGATGTTTCAATTTTATTGTGATCTATGATTTGAATGTGTTTTATCCGCTTTTTTGATTTCAATGTGCAACCAGGTGACCTAGGATTTGTTTGTCTCCAAACTTTTTTTTGAGGTTTGTCATTAGATATTTGAGGGGCGGGGCTGGGAGGGGGGGCATGAGGCATAGGGAGCTTATATAGATTCATTCTCACGAAGAACGGCACCACGAGAATGAGTCGGTTTCCCTCCCTTTCTTTCACGTGACCCTTCTGGGTGTACGATGAGATGATCGACCGGAAACGCGTCAATTCGTCAATTTTCAGGGTCGGGTTTCTAAGTCGGTGCCAACAAATCATCAAATTCACTGAGAAATCTAACATCCAAGCATGATTTTTTTTTCATCCCCACTGGTTTTTACCTTTTTGAACAGTTGCCAACCGATTTTTTTTTGTGTGGGACAATGGGCAACCCATTTTTTCTCCAGCAAAGCCAAATCCGGGAACTGTTTCTTTGTTTTTTGTTTTGCAGGTTTGGGGCCTTTGGAATTTGCTTTCGTTTCCACCCCCTCAGCCGAGGCCGTGACCCAAATGGTCGTTTGGTAAGGGAATCCTCCTCAAAATCCCCCTTATAGTACTCCCCTGAAAACTAACCAACATCCCCTGAAAATCAATAGTTAGAAGATGTATTCCCTGCTGAAATAGTCCCTTTTTCGGGAACATGTTAGTTTTCATGGGTGTAATTGCCCAGATTTTCTTGAGGTCTTCAACCTCACGCAGATGATCTTTGCCCCGGTCGTGGGCACCATCTCCGATCGTATGGGGCGAAAGAAGTGCCGATACACAGCGCGGATGGGTTGGTTACCATGTAGCCACCGAAAAACAATATGGAAATTTACACACCTGAAAACGACCATGACATTGGAAAACGCTCATTTTAAATTGGAAATACATCTTCAAATGCTGGATTGTCCATTGTCATATTAGTTTTCGGGGGTGTGTATTTGTTGGAGACCAAAAAGTTTACGGTAAAACAACTTTAAGCTCGATTTTTGAGAGACAGTTCCGCTGTTTTTTGGGTTGTTGGTTTATTACTGTAATGGAAACATATGGGGGTTTCCAAAAATAGGGGTACCCCAAATTGGATGGTTTATAAAGGAAAACCCTATTAAAATGGATGATTTGGGGGTACCACTATTTTCGGAAACCCCCATATCGCAAATTTGAACCACACTATGGCATCCATGCATGCGTCTTAAATTTCTGGGTGAACCCACTCTCGATCAATTGGTCAATTGCTGGGGTAAACGACCGTAGGGCAAATTGCGAGGTTGGCAACCTCGAGATGTGCCGTTTGTCGACGTTTCCCAGATTTTTTTTTGGGGTTGTTGCGCTACCCAGTGTGAATGGGGGTACGCTTTTGATTGGGTTCCCCTTAGAAAACGACACCAAATGGATCAGAAAAAACACATGGTGAACCACTCAGTGGTTCAAGTACCCTAATTTGGAGCCTTAGCCACAATCTTCGAGATTAAAGAAGGAGGCTGGGGGGATTTAGGGTGTTATCCATATCCTGTTGAAAACGTGTGTTGGAAAACAATGAAAATTATGCCAAAGGAATTTTTCAAAAGTAAGAAGTCCATGGATACCAAAGAACCAAATAGACATGGAATGAAACGGATATATGTGTTGTGCCCTATTTTTTGTTAAGGTACTTGTTAAACCTCATATGAGATAATATATATACCTGCAACCTTTTTGTCCTATTTTGAGGCTCAAACCCTCCAAAACAAGGTCCTTTTCAAACCAAAACAAGGGTTGCAGGTATGTATACCTAGAACCCAAATGACCACTGTTTTGATTGGAATTTTGGCCTATTTTTGGTAGGGTTTGTCCTCCCCAAAATAGAGGACATCTCCAGGTTCCAGGTATACCTTCCTGAGGAGGTGATTATACACCCCAATCATCATCTGACGTTCGGTGATTGGATCCTTAGAAAATATATACACCCCCGAAATTTAACATGGAACCTCAAAAGAAGTTTGCAGAAAAGGAAATTCCTTTTGGAAACCATCATTTTCAGGTTCCATATTTTTTCTTTTCGGGGGTATATATACCTAGAACCTGTTTGTCCTCTATTTTTGAAGGTCAACCCTCCAAAACAAGGTCCTTTTAAAACCAAAACAGCCGGGTCATTTGGGTTCCAGGTTTATTAACGGAACCATGGAAGGACCATGCAGCCTTTCCCATGCAGCTCCGATGCTTTAGGATTTTGATCGCAGTGGCCTTGGGTTCGGCAGTGACGAATTTCATGCAGGTCCCAAAGGGGGTTTCCTTCGGAGCTGGGTTGGGTGGTGGTGGGTTGGGTGGTGGGTTGTAGGGTGGGTGGTGCCGGGTGGCCCCTTGGAAGTAGGTTGGAAGTTGAAACTTCACATCATTTTTTCGTTGTTGGTTAAACGGTTGGGTTGGGGATTTTAAAGGTAGACAGTGGACAGCATCTTGGATGAGGATAAGGGCTCTCAATGTCTTCGAGAAAAGAATGTAGAGATTATCTAAGAGTCCATGGCTGGGCCATTGCATCTCTCCAATGAGATGTCATTAGCCAGCTTCGGGCTGGTGTGGTTTTGAAAAATCAATTACTGTACCCTCCCTGAAACTAACGAATTGCACCTGAAAATGGATGGTTGGAAGACTTTCTCGTTTCCTTTTTTTCGACCCGGCCTATGTTCAGGGGCGAACTGTTATTTTCAGGGAGTGTATTTCGAAAGCCCAGTAGATTTTGGGGATCTCCTATGACTAAAGAAATGTTTCATTTCATCCTGAGAATCCCCACATCCAGGGGAGCATCCTATTGTGAATGTAGATATAGTATATATATATATATGTATGTGTATATATATATATATATATTGATGTGAATGTAGATAGATAGATATGTATATATATATATATATACAGTCTGTATTTNTGTAGATAGATAGATATGTATATATATATATATATACAGTCTGATTTCCTAATGAGGGGCACAATTTTCATCTTTCTTTTGAGGTCAACGTGAACGAGATATCACGCTTTACGCTCAGCTTTTCGCAAGGCCAAAGCCGAGAACTTGACGCAGATGCTCTTCGTGCGGGTAGTGGGACTCAGTCTTTCTTTGTGAAGTCTTTATTTTTAGGTGCCATGCAGCGAAAGCAGGGGTTGTGCAGGATAAATAACATGACTATCTATTCCGTGGTGCATTTTTTTGATGAAGCATTTTCATGAGCCCTTTTTCAGCAACATCTTCCACACTAGCGAGTGTCGCACTTGATCTGAAGAGGAAAAAACATAGACTTAAAAAGTGCCGGGCTGGTAGGGGACTATAATTGGTGAGATACACTCCGGTACACTAACATAGCAATGGAAAATGGACCCTTTGAAGATGTATTTCCTATTGAAAATGGGGATATTCCATTGCTATATTAGTTTACCAGAGGGTATCCCTCATGATTGGTGAGAAAAGCATGCTTTGAAATGATTGAAAAGCTCGATCCGGAAACTAACATGGACCTTGGATATCTACCAAAAAGACCCAGGATGCCAGGGCGGCACCACCCGGATGATTCCTTTTTTACTAGATCCTTTCCTATATGGGTGTTTCCAAAAAATAGGGGTACCCCAAAATGGATGGCTTATACTGGAAAACCCTATTAAAATGGATGATTTGGGGATACCACTATTTTTGGAAACATCCATATAACCTTCATTTTGCCCACGATTTGAACCATCCTGGGGGTGTTTTAGGGCCTTCTTCCAAAACAAGGCACTTCAGCGTTTTTCAGCTCCAGATCCCCACCCCCGAAGCCAGCTGGTGGGTTTCCCCAACGTAGCTTCCCCCGACATCGTTGGGACGTTGGACGTGCCCTGCTGGGTTTCACCACCAGCCTTTTGGGGGCCGAATTTTTTTTGAAGCGCTTGCAACGTTTCCGGTTGGACCCTTCAATCAAACCCTTAAGTTTGGGATGTTTGGGTCAAAGTAGATAAGTTTCTTGGATTTTGGTATGTTTTTGTTTTGAGGTCAGTTGATTTTTGGTTGCCCCCCAAAACTTGGTGTTCGACATGTTGAGAAACTGACATTGGACCAGTTGTTGCTTCCAGGTGGTGAAGGTACCAGAAGGTTGTGGTGCTTGTTGTTGTTGTTGTTGTTGTCGTTGTCGTCGTTGTTGTTGTTGTTGTTGTTGTTCACCTCCTTCCCTGAACTTTCTTACTCATGATGTCGCGAAGATTCATAAACCTTCATACACAAATCCCACAAGATACCTATTTATCGTTAGAAATGGGGTGAAATTAACTTGGGCTATAACTATAACCCCAGTTACCCATGTAATTTTCGGCCATTTGTTTTCGGTTATTTCCAGGAATTGCCACGATTTCCATAGGTCCAAAAACCTCCCTCGACTCAAGGCCATGGGTGGCATGGTATCCAGTGGCGGTCCGGTCTACACTGCCTACTTGATGGTCAGGGCCTCCATGTTTGGTTTCATTTTGTCGAAAATTTTCGTCGAAAACATTTAAGGGCTAGGTGGTGGCAACTCAAAGATTTTTGTTTAATTTTCATCCCGGAAATTGGGGAAGATGAACCCAATTTGACGAATATTTTTGGAGAATGGGTTGGTTCAACCACCAACTAAAAGGGGCCTTTTTCTCCACCATGTCCCCCCCCAAATGCCTAGCCGGCCTTATTAAGGAGCTATAGCTATTGTTGGGTGGGGTACCCATCGATTTTTTTCCTGAAGAATCGGCCAACAAAAATTGCTTCAGCTTTTTGGGAAAGGATTGGTTTTTTGGCTCCAAAAATAATTGCTCTTCCATTTTAGTGATTGCCAAAGTGCTTCCAATTCCACATTCATGTGGGAATAGAATTGTGTCCTTGTGTCCCAGGTTTCAAGATTCCTTTTATTGGAAGCCGTGAGTTTCACTGGTTGCTATCGTCGTCATGCTTTTTCTGTCTATTTTTTACAGCTCTTTTGTGGAATAGAAGCACATACCCTCCCAAAGTTCAACATGGTTCACCTGAAAATGGTACCAAAAGGAATAGGAGATTCCTTTGGGAAACCATTATTTTTAGGTTCCATGTTGACTTTGGGGGTGTATTCTTGAAATGGTTTGCCGGGCACATCTTAGATTAGCCTTATTCCCCTAGCTCCTTTGAGTTTAGTGATGTTTAGTGCGATTTTACACGTGGGCCCAACTAAAAGTTTAACTTTTATCACGGGACTCCTTTGGGTCGCCATGTTTGCTTTAGCCACCAGCTCTGAGTACTTTGATGGATCCAGCCCCGAACCAATACCCGGAGATTGGAGAGCCAGATCGTCCAACAAATAACTCGACATAGAGTTGCCAACATCTTAAGTATCAAGGGGACAGCATTTGTATGGGTTCCCCCCTAACTCTACTAGTCGCCTGGTACCTACAAATTTTCCTTTGACCAATTGAGCAATGAAAAAGGGCCCCTGGTTGTTTAGGATACATAGGGGATTTTACTACCCAGTTATTTGGGGATTATAATGAACCATGATAAGGATCCCGTCATTAAACAACCAGGATTCAATGGAAATCCAGAGTTTTTTTTCGGGTTCTCAAATGGTAAGCTTCATCCTGGCGTTTTTGCTTTGGTCTTGGTTTTGCTACTTTTTTCTTGGTGGCTTACGAATAGATGCTGCAACCAACGGGCCCCCCGAAAGTGAGCTTCGTACTTGAAGGTTGTTTTTTTTAATGGTGGAAAAACGAACGACAGGAAGGCTTTAAAAAAACAGATATTTTTTTTGGGGGTTGCCAAAACCCTGTAAGATCGAGTACATAATCCATTCATTTTTATGAAGGGAAGCCGTTTTACAGCTTATTGTTTTGAATAGAAAAGGCCAATTTTGGAGGGATCTTAAACTTGATCCAACCGCAAAAATAGAGGAGACACAGGTTCTAGGTTTTTGTATAATGCATGTATATATATATACACCTAGAACCCAACTGACCTCTATTTTTGAAGGTCAACCCTACAAAACAAGGACCTTTTAAATCAATACAAGGGTCGTTTGGGTTCTAGGTACATATATATACATATATATATATATATATACATATATTTATTGTTGTCTTTTGAGACTTGTCTGTTGGCGGAAGAGAGCAACCAACATCGACTCGGGGAGTCGCAACTTCCTTTTCCAAGGAAGAAACGGACAGCGAAGAAGAGCTGCGGGAGGCAGGGGCCTAAGGGCCTAAAGGTCAGCAATTTTGTGAGTAGAATCCAACCATAATCTTTACAGATTTCGAGGTGAACATATGGGCCCCCAAGGGAAAATTCATTGCTTTCAAAAAGGCCATTTATAAGGTTTGCCCCTAAAAAAAACTGCATTTGCAACTAGTAGGCCCATCTTGTGGGAATATTTTCCGTGCTGTGCTAATGGAGGTTTACCCTCCCTGAAACTAACACTTCGCACTTGAAATGATGGCATCCCAAAAGGAAAGGATCATCTTCCAACCATCAATTTTCACCTGTCAACTGTAAGTGACATATTTTTTTGGGGGGGAATATATATTTTTGGTTCACATTCCAACCATGAGGGATCATCCAAAATCTTGGGAAAAAATGGTGGGATGGTCATTCGTCATCCCACCCAGAACTTGGGGAATTGCTGTTTATCCATTGGGTGTTATTTCCGATGAGCTGTGCTCATTTATTGATCAGCTTAAACTGAGCAGCCTGGATCACCAGGCTCCCAAAGAAGGGTTGGGTTGTTGAGCAGCAACCAGTTTTTGGTTCATTTTCTTTTCTCCAACAATCAAGTTTGTTTCAACAAACAAATTGATATGCACATTTCCAAATTCTTCACATTTTCATTGATTCGTGTTTTTTTTCCAAAATGCTTGATGCAAAAGCTGAAACCTGACAGGATGGTTGTTCACCCCACCTGGGTGGTGATTGTAAGGGAAACCCCCAAAAATGCCCCGAAGAATTCAGGTTTAGGCATTCATTATAGGAAAAATTGGGTGAGATGAAGTGATCCCAATCATTCCACGAGGTTCTCACGTTTCACGAAAAAACTACCCACATGAAAAATGGGATGCCCCTTCAAGGGTGCGAAGCTGATATATCATCATGCCCCACAGGATGACATGGAAAGCTAAGTGGTGGTTTCAAATATTTTTTATTTTCATCCCTACTTGTGGAAGATTCCCATTTTGACTAATATTTTTCAAATGGGTTGAAACCACCAGCTAGATTTTTTTTTTGTTTTTAAGGATGGTTAGTAAAAGCCAATAATCATTTTGCCAGCTGTTGGAGGGTGGTGGTTTTGTAGTATTCCTGCAAGGAAAAGGAGCCTTGTCAAAGGCTATTGTAAGTTTTAACAGCAGTGAAAAGCTGGATGTGAAATGCAAAAAGGATGACATGTTTTGCAATCATAACGATAATTTAACTCCCGCTGCTATTCCCAACCCAAAAGAGCTATATGCCTTGAATCTACCCCCCCCACCCTTGGGTGGTGTGCTGTTGCTAGGTCTTGGTTCTACAGCGCTTGGTTGTGACCATAGGCGGGCCGGGAGATTGGGTGCTGAAGTCGTTGTGTTTTTTTTTCAAATCCGTGGGATCCATGGGATCCGAACGGTATATCTACCGTAGCATTTCCAATTTTTTCATGAACCAAATGTGGGAAAATGACCATGAAAATACAGGGATCCTATGGATTCTATCCATGGATATCTCGGAGATCATATCCCCAAAAAGGCCGTTGATTGCCATATCTCCAAGTCGATCATGAATTTGATCAGTTCATTTTTTGGTGCTCAACTGTTTTGGTGTCTCAAAACTGTAGAAAACTGGCAAGAAAACACCTGCCATTTCTGGCATCCCAAAAAGAAAAGGCTTTTCTTCCAGCTATCAATTAAAGCAGGTGCAATTCGTCAGTTTCAAGGAGGGTAACCGTGGAATCCGTTCCCTTTTTTTTGTGGCTCAAGTATGTTTTTGGCCCATAGGATTGAGGTTGAGTTGAGTCTTCTTGGCTGATAAGAGAGGTATCATCATCATCATCATCATCATCATCATCATCATCATCATCATCATCATCATCATCATCATCATCCTTTCCTCAGAGGCAACAGCACGAAGCACATCTCGTTTTTTGTTGTTCGGCTGGGACGGAAAATGACCATCACTTCCATGTTGCAAGTAAGTTTTTGGAGATTCGCTACTTGGATGTTTAGATTGGTTGTGGCAAATGGCTTGTCATTCCTACCCTCCTGGGAACTTATAGTATGTTATTTCCGTGGATCCACGTGCTGCCTTTTGAGGTGCCCACGACTTGTGTGAATGTTTGCCATTGCACCTTGCTTCGAGTGGGTCCAGCCAATGTTTATTCACCCAAAGCGAAATCAGTTTGTCCCTATGACGACCTCAAAACCATGAAAAATGAAGGTTTTACGCCTCCAACATATTGGGTTATAACCCCTTTTTGAAGGTTTAGTCAGTTCCCATGGTACTGACTAACCACCCAATTTTCCTCACGTTTTTTTTTTGCACCTTTTCGAAACAATCATTCTTGAGAGGCGCCATCATGGGACCATTGGTCTCCAAGATGTTTTGGTATTGGAGCTTTCAAACTTTGTCTCTTGGACTTGTTGTTTTAAAGAAAATTTCCCCACCCAAAAATACGAAGAACACTAGAAAACCACGGATTTTTTGATTTGCGTTGGATTTTGTGTTGTTTGTTTTTTTTTGTGGGTTTGTTTGGGTGAATTTGGTGAAATTTTTTGAAGAAAATAACATACACTCCTAAAACTGTGGGGTAGGTTGGGTGGGTTTGGGTTTGTTTGGCTTAGTCTCCCTGAACTAACAGCTAGCCCCCGAAAATAGGCCGGGCCCCAAAGGGAAATTTCATCTTCCAACCATTTTCAGGGTGGAAAATTGCCGTTAGTTTCAGGGAGGGTAGTCTCCCCGGGTTCGTGTCTAAGCCCAACTATAACTAGGTGGTGGCTTTCAAATATTTTTTAGGAAAATGACATTTTGATATGTTAGATCACCGGAGGGACCACTTGGAAGGACCACTTGGAGGATCATCCCAGTTAGTTGGTAATTGGTTAGGATCGCCCCCCCAATTTATAAGCTACAATTTTGGGCCATTTGGAAGGGGAACAACCCCAACCCGATCCTTAGGGGAGGAGAGCTCGATCACCATAGGTTATTAACCACTTACCTCCAAGTACCGCCTGGGAAGTTTAGTACATGTAGATTCTGAACATTTGAAACATTCCCACAAGGAAAGGCTTGTCTTCCTTTCCCATGATGGCTCTCAGGGACGAACTGCGAAATGGGGTGGGGAAAGTTTAAAGAGAAACCTCAAGTTTTTGCAAGATGGGCCCCGGTGCCAGTTATAAATAGGGTAAAATAATCCACATGCATGTCTGTAAATGCCCGAAAATAAAATGGGTTTCACTGGGGTTGTTTCACCCTACTTACAGGATTATTGAGAATATAACACCAGTTGCCCATTTATTTTCGGCCATGCTATAGGGCTCCCATTTGCTTGCATTTAAAACGATCGTTTTGGGGCCCATCTTGTGGGCTGGATCGGACAAAGACATAATCTGGGATGGTTTCACGTGGAGTACCCTCCCTGAAACTACAGTAAGCTACATGAGAATCCATGGGACTGTGTAAAATTTACCTATATACATGAAACGGTTGATTGTTTAAAATGGTACTTTTCATAGTATATACATTAGCAGGTAAATATACGTTCGTCTCATGGATCCTATGGGTAGCAAAAACGCAGGAAATGACGACACTGGCCCCCAAAATCCCCACACCTTTGACATCTTTCAACGGGAGGCAACAAATTCCAGTGAAAAAAACAGATGCCCGGACGACAAACCCAGGTGTTACGGAATGATTTGTACCAACATCGTTTGGGAGCTCCAGAAATGGCTGGATGGATTGGGTGGATTTTTTTGGGGTCACCGGTCACCGAGTCGACCGCATGATGGTGGCGGTGTTTTTGGTGTCCCACAATACTGGAAGATCAAGGGATGACATACCAGCACTTTCCAAGGAATGCCGTGGCAAAACCCTAAGGGGATGGATGGTGAAGGAAAGACACCTGTTTTTTTTTTGGAGTTCTAAGAGCCTTGATTTGATGTCTTGATTTCCCAACAAAAAAACACCATGATGTTTCAGAGTTTGGGAGGTTCATGTCTTGGGCTCCCAGGATGCCAGTGACCACCAGAATTACTACATTTTTCGGCTCCGGGGATCACTCTAAACCTTCATTTGCCACTGTCACTGGGAGGCGGCCGAACCCGATGTCCCTTTTTAAGGGGTTTTTTGAGGATCACCCTTTAGGAGCTTTTCCAAACGATGGTTTAAAAGGTATACCATTCTTCTTCTTCTTTTTTTTTTTTGTTGTTGTTGTTGTTGTTGTTGTTGTTGTTTCGTTGTTGGTGATGTTTTTTACGGAAGACATGGACCTCGGCACAAAAACCGAGCGTAATTTTTTCCAAGGAAGTTTTAGGCCGTTGATGGTATAATCTTCTTTCAAAATGCTGAAAGGTTTTCCCTTCCGCCCCCCTAAAAAAGGATCCACTTTCCATACAGCCTTTTAAATTCATACGCCTCAAGGGCTGCTTTTCTTCAAGTTTTCGGAGCCGTCATCTATTTATGAAAAGATTGGTTTGGTTGCCCAACACCCTACAATAGCAGCTAAATAATCGATCTATTCATGTTGATGTTGAGGGAACCTTATGAACCCTCATGATCTGTTTCAGTGTTTATGCAGGACCCAATATTATTACATATCAGTGATGCCCTTGTTCCACAGCGCACAGCTCCAACCTCCACCATTTTTTTCACCCTCACCCTTCCAACCTCTACCGGACGTCAAATCTCCAACAAAAACTCAGTTGGGAGCATTGATTGGTGCTATCTTCTATGTGGATTCTTGGAGTGTTTTTTTAAAACGCGATTCCGGGGTGAGGAAGTGAGGATTTTGGGGATGCTTAGTATACTCAAACCTGATCCCACCTGGAAACATGACGGTTGAAATCCTAATATAATTTCTGGGTATATAATTTAAAAGAAACAAAACCTACTTATCAGGTTCATGACCATCCCCAAACATCAGGAAAGCAGGTTGGATTTTGCCCCCCCAAAAAAAGGTGCCCCAAAAAATACGTGGCTGAAACCTTTTTTTCCGAGTGAACCGGTGAATCGTTGGGTACTTACCTCCAAGGAGGTGATATATCAGGGGTCATTATATTACCGATTTTGGAAGGATCAAACAATAGAAATCCATGGGTCATTTTGAGGGATTTCCATTAGAATAGTGCATGAAGTTTGGGTTGGTAACATAATGAACCCGTGTATATTGAACTTCTTTTAGAAGGTGTAGAATGGTCTTTGGGTTTATAATTTATTAACCTGCGTTAAAAGAATGGTTAGGGATTGTTTCAAATGTGGTTTCTAGATTTAAATCATGAACAGTCAGTATGAACTGGTGTGGACCCTGTTTTCTGCACATACTTTTTGTCGTTTTTTTTAAAAACCCGGATCATATTTCACAAGTTTCTATCTACTTACACAATCTTTTCAGCCGGGACGACTGTACGTCTGTAGAGGTTGAATGTTGGCGAAGGGTTTATCCTAGAAACCACTTCAATGAACAGGGTTTGTGATGAATGTCGATCTTTTTGGGAGTTTTAAGCATGACTTTTAGGGCTGAAAATTAAGGTCATCCACCTGCTTCTTATGATGTCTTAAGGGGGACATATACTTAGCTCCACATAGGTCCAGAGTTATAGGGGCCCACCCAAGTATATGATTTGGGTTGGTTCACCCAATAGCAAACCCTGATGAACACGTTTGTTTTTTTGGACTACAGGGGATAGCTTTTGGAAAAAAAAGGCCAAAACACCAACCCTGAATTAGCCCAATGTCCAACAACCAACCCAACCAAATTAGCCGAACCAATTTACATCTTAAACTTTTTTTAACAAAGGAAACTTTTTCTTTAGATAGACGTCAATACAATAGACCCTTGGCAAAAAGGTACCTTTTTTCGATTCCTTGGTCGAAAAAGCCATCAACTTCAAGGGTGCCATCTTACAGCCTTGCCTTAGAGCTGTTTTGCTTGACGACGTTTTCTTTTTCAGGAACATCCCCCACCAGAGGCAGCGGTGAATACGGGGCACTGGGGGCAAGCTGGGTCAAATTAGGTCGTTTTTGGGTCGAATTTGGGTCGGACATCGATTTTTCTGTGCACCTGGCTGTCCCAAAGTTCATTAGGTTTAGCTTCCACTTGCAGATCTTTGCTCAATGAAGTGAGTTTAGTGGAAGAAACAATCAAAGCACAAAAAGTACATTAAGGAAAAACTGTCAAGACTCATGAGACGGAAAACTCCTCCATCCGTCATTGTAGCTGTTCAAAGCCTTTTTTCTCAGAGGATCCATTGATATTTGAGCCTACTACTACCTCCCTGAAACTAACAGTGAGTCTACCCCTGAAAATAGGCCATCCAAAAAGGTAATTTATCTTCCAACCCTCAAGTTTCAGGGGCAAACCTGTTGTTAGTTTCAGGTGCTATGTTAGTTTCAGGAAGTGTATATAGCCAGAAATAGCTAAGGCCTTATGATCAGGGCTTAAGAAAACGATTGGTTCCCCTTAATAAGGCCGCTACTTCTGGTTGTTTTAAATAAGGGATGACAAACTACCCACTCATGTAGGGATTGCGCCAAGCCATTATAGATATTATGCGCATCCCGTCATGAACCAACTAGTGGAATGTCATGTCAGAGTATTGTTTCACGTTGCTCAAGTAAGTGTCGGTAATGTTGATGGGCATCCAATCCCGATAAGTGCACCTGTTGATATGAACGGTGGGCTAGCCTCCACTACTTTTCCCGTTGTGTTGTTCCAATTTTGACAATTTTCCTGCCACAGCCGCATGTGAGTTGTCCATAAAATTAGATTGTGAAGGTATTGGGGCATGCCTTTCAACCAAGGTTCACAGTGGGAAAATAATCGAATCGCTGTTTTACTTCAGGACCTTTATTGACCTTCATGATCCACTGGTTTTCCAGTGTGGCAGGACCCCAAGTATATGATAACTTCCATCTTCCACCTCATATGTCATAGGATTGTATAGGAGTTGTGAAGCTTCACAGTTGATGGAATGGTGAGCTTCCACTACCGAGTTGATACCTTTATAGTCAAAAATACATGGCACAGTTACCAAAAGGTAGCTCAGTAAAGGGTCAATACAAACCAATATGCAGGGACTGTGCCATGTACTTTTCAATTACTGTAGGTAGCTTCACAGTTTCTCCCACTTGGAGGATCATCCCAGGACGGACGTAAGTGGTTAGTAACCATGGTGATCCTTTTCGTCCCCTAAGGATCGGGGCCCGTGGGACCCCGAAACCAAATGGCCGAAATTTCATAGCTTATAGATGGGGGGTGATCGATCCCAGCCACAGCCACTCCGCTGAACATTTGGCGATTGGCACGAATCCTAAACTAAGGTGACTTTCAGTTTGTTGCTTCCACTTCTGAGCTTTCGAATTTCGATGAACAAAGTTCTGATGATCCTGAAATACCACCATTTTGGACAATTTCATTGTGAAATATCCCGTTGATGCTTTTTTAACTCCAACCTAAGCGGTTACAAAAATGGGCATATCATCCGACTCTTTCATCCCGTGGGCCCCGTCACTTGTTTCTTAGTGGGGTTAGTTATAATAACTGAGGCTACTTATAATCTACTTATAGGGGTTGTACCCCCAGTTACCCATTTATTGTCGACCATTTATGGGTGTTTCCGAAAATAGGGGTACCCCAAAATGGATGGTGAAAATAATGGAAAACCCTATTGCAAATGGGATGATTTGGGGGGTTTTAACCTACGTACTATTTTCGGAAACATCCTTATAGCGCCCTGGAATAATAACTCCATTTCTATCGGCTCGGGGCCCACCACGCGCAGCTGCCTGGGCTCACAAGTTGAAACCCGTAACGGTAACGCGGGGGGGATCGGTGCCCAACCCATCATGGCTCCGGTGGGAGAAGCAGCAACAGCATGGGCACAAGCTATGGAACATTTTGTGACCTGCCCACAAGATAATTTTTTTTTTTGGTTGAGGGGAGTTGGTTGTTTTTTGCTTTGATTTGATTTGATTTGCTTTGATTTGATTTGATTTGATTTGAGTTGATTTGATTTGATTTGATTGCAGTTGATTTGAGTTGATTTGATTTGATTTGATTTGAGTTGATTTGATTTGACATTTGATTTGATTTGATTGATTTGATTTGTTTGTTTGCTTGTTTGCTTGTTTGCTTGTTTGCTTGTTTCTTTGTGTGTTGCGTCGTGTCATGTCGTGTCGTGTCGTGTCGTGTCGTGTCGGTATCATATCGGTGTCATGTCGGTGTCGTGTTGCATCGCGTTGCGTGGCGTTATGCGTCCGTTTGTTTGTTCGTCTTAGTTTCTGCACCTTTTTTCGGGGGGTCTGGTTTGTTTAGGGCGGTTTTTTCACCCGGAATCTCCAAACCACGGGCAAAATATTTGGAAAGTCCCATGTCAGATCTTGGAAGGGACCAAAAATGGGTGTGTTGGGTTTCTTCACGTATTTTTAAAAAAAATATATACTTTTGTAACACCCGAAACTTGCGGGTAATGAGATGAGGGTTTTCATGATTCCCAAGTTGGACTTTTTGCATGATTTTGGGTGGCAAAAAAAAGGCCCAAACCCAAATTAGATCTCTATTCCTTTGGGTCGATCCTGGGGACAACTTTTTGTCCCAAGATTCTTGGAGTGGTGGAGTGGTAGGTAGGAAAGACCTTGCGTTTTTTCTGATTTGTAAAGAAAGGCATACTTGGATGTCCCGGGAAGTTAGGATCAATGGTTGGTAAATGGGTTTATGACCTACTTGTAAATGGGGTATATTGGGAATATAACCCACTGATCCTAACCTTTTGCTAACTTCCTGGGACATCTATGTAAGTAGTTCATATAGCAAGGAAGAACTTCCCTGATTTCAGGGAAATGCAGTTGGGTGAAATAAGTCTAAATTGACCTAAATTGTCCAGACATACCCAAGAAGGGATTAGAGATGTCTGTACACTTCTTTGGTACCCTTTCCCCCTGATCTTCTTGCAAACTCACCTCAGAAAAAAATTGGGAAACAACGGCATTTCCGAGAAACGTCCAAAAAAAAAAGAAGTCGGTTCTCCGACACTTCCAACAAAATGGGCCCCTACTATACATGGAGTTTCTTGTATGTATAACCTATAAATGGCCAAAAATCAACGGGTTAACTTACAACTGGTGAACTTTTTCCGGGCCGGTGATCCGGCCGATCGGATCTCAGGAGGGCAAGAAACCCGATGAAGCCCTAAAGATTGGGATGGCCTTGCAAACGAAGGCGGGGCGTGAGGGGGCGGGGGGTGAGTCACAAGGGGAGCCTAAGCTACACTTCTCCAAACAAAAATATGGGGCTGAAGCCAAAAGGACTTCAGGGAAGAATTGAAGGTGATCTAATCATATCATTAATCATTCTATGTTATGAAAACCCTCACTTTTTGGGTTCAGGGTAAGTTTGAAGAGAGGTTCGCTAGGTTTGGTATTTATTTTGGTTGGAATGAATTGAAAAGCAAGAATATGATTTGAAAAGGACGACCTTTTAAAAAAACTGGATGGGAATTTTCGACCATGAAGCCGAAATGCTGGGGATTAATTTCGAGGTTGGTTGGTTTACTGTACTTGACGACCGGGCTGTGCGTATTAAGTGATTTCTCAGTCATTTTCGCAGCCTGGATGATTTTTTTTTTCCCCGAGCTAAGGGTCGCAACAGGGTGGGGATTAAGCCTATGTTAAGCCTTGAAGTTTGCTGAAAAAACCCCAAGGAATTTGGCCAAGAAAACTCAGAGAAAAAATGGTGTTTTTTTTTGGGGGGTGATATTTTTTTAAAATGACCTTTGAAGGATGACCCAGCAAATTGTTTGGAGAAATGACTCGTAGCTGTGGTTTTGTTGTGGGTAAAAAAGACATGAGAACATGAAAACTTATAGTATCATGTGAATCTAAAGGGCCCAACCTTTCCCTATACCACCACCCCCTCCAAGAAAGAAATAACTGGCCTTACTGTTGACGGTTCAGAAATCCCAAACAACCACCTGGGATGTATGAAGCCCTGTAAATAATGGTAGATATTTACCATATCAACTGGTGAAAGCCGGATTTCTTCCATCAACAGTACGGATTTATTCGCCGCTAAAAATTTTGCAGGTCCATGCTTTACTTCCTGGTGGGAGGGTGACATTGGGAGTTCTTGCCCTCGACCTGGGACATGTTTTGCTTCCTTTTGTTTGGAAAGGGAACACGCACACTCCATTGGGTTTTTTGGGTGAAAATATGGTGATATGAAAAATGGCACCTGGCAATCAATTTTGGAGGGTGAACATGAGGTGGTGTACTCTTAACTCCGATATTCATGTGAGCAATGAAAAAAACGGCCCCTAGTTGTTTAGGGTATCTAGGGGGATCAACTCCTACCTATGTGGGGACTATTTCATAAACCATTTTAAGGATCCCTATGAAACAACCAGAATTCAATGGAAAGTATCTGAGGGTTTTTTCCGTAGCTCACGTTTTCCATAGTTTTCCGACTTTGGCCAGGGCAAAGAGAGTGGTGTTAAGATGACCGAGACCGGTGGTGCCGTGGTGTGCGCTGTGGCACAGCTCTTTAAAGCTGCTTCAGGCTGCCGTTTCTGGGGACCCACGTGGTGGACCCCGAAAAAACGCGGGGAAAAGGTGCCCACCTGACCTACTTGGATGTACCGGGACGGAAGTTGGAAGTGATCGGATCAAAGGTTGGAAGTGATTGGAAGTTGGAGGTTCCAGGCAAATGGCTTGTAACGACCTATACTTATACAGTAGGGGTATTCCTTGGGGTGAAATCACCCACTGATCCGATCACCTTTTACTAACTACATCCTAGTATATAGTGAGTTACGTTTTTTTTTTCTACCATGTTTTCTTTTGAAAACCATCAGAATTCAGGGACCAGATTTTTGAATCTAATGGTAGCTTCAGCCTTTTTTTGGGCGTCCCGATCTTGTAGTCGTTTACACCAAGTATCACCAAGTAGTCTTTGGTTTCGACACGCTTAAGTTACACCACCAGAACTAACATGGCAACGGAAAATCACCATTTTTTAGTACGAGATATCTTCAAATGGTTCGGTTTCCATCGTCATGTTCGTGTTGGGGGGGGTAAGTCATCGTTTTGCTTCCACGCTTGATGGTTGGAACCGAAAGTGCACAAAAAGGGGCCTACCAAAAAGTTGCTGCACCTCATTCCTTTCGCCAACTGTTACCCCCTAGGAGAACTAACATGTCCCATTAAAATGGATGGTTGGAAGATGTAATTCCCTTTTTAAGGTGGTCCCTGTTCAGGTGACATTCGTTCATTTTCGGGGGTGTAGCATCTCAAAAATATATGGGAAACCCAATCTTAAAGGTCACGATCTTCTTGTTGGGTACTGGGATGTCGCTACTTAGTAAATGGGTTAGTTCACCCCTATATAAGTAGGTTGTAAGTCTGGGAAGTAGGTTCAAAACCAGCTTACTACTTGTATCTAGTTACTAACGTCCATGGACACCCTAGTAGTGGTGCCATATGAATTGAATGGAGTGTAGCTGTAAATTCTCAAATTTGCTGGATGTTTCTCCAGAATGACTGGAATCCGTGTACACTGTACACCATTGTTTGTAGCAACGACGACAACCACAGCGACAAAAACAGCCAAGAAAGAACAACAACAACCAACAAGCAAGAACCAACATGATTCTTATTTATGCAATATAACTTCCCCAAAAAAACCCTGGACTTCATTCACCTCTTGCGTAACCTTCAATCTTCAACCCCCTACTTTTTTTTTGTTTTTTTTGGGGGGGCCCTTTAACGGGGGTGCCGTGTGCCGTGCCGTGCCTGCCTGGCCTTCGCCTCGGGGTGGTGTCCGCCGTGGGAGGCCCTGACTACGTGGCAGCCTTGAAGTCCATCAAAGCCACATGGAGCGAAGCCATTGCGCTGCTGGCAGGGCCATCTGCCACCTCCGTCCCCGTGAGCGCCGACTGGGCCAAAGCGGCGGAGGCCTGGAGGGGGACAACCCATGGGACAACGCGGATGGGGCTGAAGGGGTGATCCTTTAAAATGCCACCAATTTGTTGGGGGAAAACAAAGTTGATGGGAAAATTCTATGGTAATTTTGGAGGTGAACTACTGGAAAATGGGGAATAATGTGCATGCAGTTTGGGGAAAAGTGTCAGAGGTTGCAGTTGAAATGATTCAAAATTTGCAAGTTGCACGAAAAAAGTGACCCGTAGCATCCATGTATGGTATATTTACCCGCATGAACACCGTAAAAATCGACTAAATGTAGGTAAATATACCGTACATGGATGGTATGGGTGAGGGAAGGAGATTTGGACATTTGGTTGAAGTTGGCTGATTTTTGGGTAGAATCCCTGAGTTTTGAGAGATCATTTTCTTCACATGACAACATGCACTTCGACTTCGCCTTCGAAGATTCCGGGCGACCACCGAAAATCCCTGCATTGAATCCTAGTTGGTCAAGGTTCCGAGTGATCCCAGCAATGATTTTCCGAAACTTTAAATCGACAGCAGAAAAATGTAGAAAGCGAGTCAATGAAGTTTTTTTGTTCCATCCTGTATTGTCTCTATGGATCCTGGCTCACCGAACGTCAGAGGATGAGCAAGGGGTGTACAATCACCTCCGAAATGCAATGTATTTAGGTTCCATGAAACCATTCTCAGAAGGTGATTGGATCCCTAGGCGCCGTTTTTGAATGTTTTTTATTCCATCATGTACCCTGAAAATAGGCCTCCCCAAAAGGAAACTACAGTAGTATTCCAACCATCCATTTCCAGGTGCCATGTTAGTTCCAGGGAGGGTATTGTTTTTTTTTCTATTTGTCAAGAGGATGTTTTTTTGGCTGCGGTTTCCAGAACTTGACATAACAAACCAAGAAAAAAGGTTTCACATTTACCCTCCCTGAAACTAACATGGCACCTTGAAAATAACCCCCTTGCAAAAGGAGATTTCTATTGGAAAAAACCATCATTCCTAGGTGCTATGTTAGTTTCAGGGAGTGTATTTTTGTGGCTCCTGTATCGAACTTCGGGGAGTTCGAAGGACCGTCGGTAACGTGATCTCCGGTTTTTCAAGGTTGGTAGTTGGAAACAGGTCCAGGATGAAACCGACCAAATCTGGCAACAATTTTTGGTTGGTTTATTTTTCATGATCATAGATCATGGGACCCATACTGTTGATGGAAGACATCCTGCACCAGTTGAGGTTGAAAGTCTATCCCACTATTTACAAGGTTTTATACATCCCAGGTGGTTAGCAGGATTTCTTCCATGAACAGTTGCGACTATGAGATAGACTGTTCCGAGATAAAATGCTGGTGTGCTTTGAACAGTTGCCGCACCTGGGGACCAGCGGCGCCCGAGATCTCTCCTGGTAGGAATTCCCCCTTTTTGTACCATGACAACATCATCACAATTTCGCAAGGAAACCGCAAAGCTCACAGCATTGGAGGGTGGTTTAGCAAGTTTGTGGGAAGTCCTTTTTTTAAATTCTCTGAACACCTGGCCATGCCTGTTAGCTACTGCTAACTACCTACAAGGTACCATTAACCGCTTGGTGGTTAGTGGGAAGTCCTGTTGGAATCAATTTTTTTTCATTTTTTTGGTAGAAATTGGGCAAATAATCACCCAAAAGGTAGCAGCATGTACCACGAAAGGTATACCAGCGGATAACCAGATACATATTGCCAAAGTTTGAGAGTTATATATGCTACCTACCACCTATGCTCTCAGAACCAGAAGAATTCATTGATGAAATGCCTAAACAACTCATGTGTGGGGAGTTGTAATCTATTGGCCTCGATGACACCTGATCATGAGACAAAATCATAAGATTAGGATCCCCAGAACAAGATTTTAAAAGTAGGTGAGAAGAAGATGTCTACCTGGGTTTTGGGAAGCATATTATCTCCTACCTTTATTCCCTTTTTATGTGACCTTATGTAAAATATACATATAAACCATATATATATATATTATGATAATTGATGTGTATATATTACATTGATACAGCCACATCTTTAAAGAAAGGCTCTAATGACTTGGGGTCCCCACTGCTGAACCACCCAACCAGGTAGGCAAGGCTGTTGGGAGTAGAGCTTCTGGAGAGGCAGCAAAGGCATTGAAGACAGTCACTTGGGAAAAAACGTCGACCGTCAATTCAGGGGTCTTTTCACCAGATGGGTGTTTCCAAAAATAGTGGTACCCCAAAAAGGATGGTTTATAATGGAAAATCCTATTAGAATGGATGATTTGGGGGTACCACTATTTTCGGAAACATCCAGATAGGTCCCTACATACCTATAAATGGAGTTATAACCTCTATAAATGGCCGAAAATAGATGGATAACAGGGGTTATGCCCCCAAAAAAGTGGAGTTATAACTTATAACCCTACTTATAACTGGTAGGGGCCCACTTTGTAAGTACCGAGCTCAGTTACACTTTACGAAGTAAAAATTATCCAGCGAGTTTACCATACTGAAAAGGTGACCGGGACCCAATTTTGGAAAGGATCGCTTTGAAGAAAAACCCATCCATTTTTCAGGTGCGAACTCTTAAACTCTCAGAGAGGGTATGGAGGACACTTAAACTTCTCAGACGTTTTTTTTTGGTGGATCAACTTGGAGAAAAACTGACCCCCCCCCCCATAAACCCAGGATGCTGGCTCGTTGGTCATCGTCACCACCAGGATGACGACTTCGAACCATTTTTGGGGAATCGGGAATTCCCAAACAAGTAGACCGACTTATTTGTGACGATTGCATCCTGCCTGCGGGGGGTGGGGGTAGTTTCCCAAGTGATCAACAAAGATCCAACTTTTTGTGTTCAAATCTTCACAAACATCTGGGGGAGTGTAGTTCAAGCTTTTTATTGCGCATAGCAGGTTGGCATGTCAGATAGTTTCGTCTTTCATGTCCAAACACAAAGGGAGGGGGAGGAAGATCATCTGCTTGATGATTTACCCTAAACTAAAAAAGCTTCAGTTTTTTTTCCAGCACATATTTTTCTTATTTTTTTCCTTTTGATACCCCACCAAAAAACAACAAAAACACATGCAAAGAAAACAACAACAACAACACCAACCAGGTGATTCAATGCGTGACCTTTTTATCCCCGATCGTTGGAGGTTTGAAAGGGTTACGTTTTCACCATCCCAAAAAGGTCACCAGCAGAATATATGTATATAGTATGTATATATATATATATATACATCACATTGTGATGAAAGCTTTCTATAAAGAGAATATTCCAACAAAGAACGCCCCAACACCAAAAACACAAAAAAAAAAACAACAAAAACACCAACAAAAAACCCCAACAAGAAACCCAAGATCTTCTCATTCTCCGCAACTTGGCTGGCCACGAAGTCCACCATGGCCTCGCCCCCGAGGCCGTGGACTTGGCGAAAGACATCGGCTTGATGTGGACGGAGAAGCAACTTGGGCCGATTTTTTGTTGGGCTAAGGGTAGGCCATTGCCGCAAGGAACCCAAGGAAATAGCCGAAGAAAAGGGCCGTTTTTTTTTCTTAAAAGGACTCAAGTGGGGTAGCCCTTGGATCTACTTCTTCAGGATGTAATCGTGGCAAATGAGTCGGTTTAGTTCGAGATTCACTAGCCGAAAAATGTCATGGCATCCTAGTGGTGACTGTTAAAGGTACTGGGTGGGGGGTACTTGGAGGATCATACCAGTTAGGATACGTGGTTAGGATGGGCCCCCCATTTACGCTCCGGTAAACTAACATGGCAATGGAAAATGGACCCTTTGAAGATGTATTTCCTATTCAAGATGGGGATTTTCCAGCCAGCTATGTGATCGTTTACCAGAGGGTAGGTGATTTAAGGAAGCGGTCCCAAAAACACCCCGAGTCCTGGCAGCCCATCCTGCAAGGTAAAGCTCCCCCTAAAACCTGGTGGTGAATCATCGGTATTCAAACACATGATTTTTTTTGGGTCCCTTGAAATGGTGGCTTTCATAAGGGAAATGGGACCCTGTATTTTCAGGGAAATCTAGGTTGGTGAAATATGATACTCTGGCCAAAATAATCAACAATCCTTCAATCAGGCCAATAAGGCCTACTATTTCCTGTGAGGGGGGCGGTGGCACTGGAAGGACATGATGATGGAGGGCAGGGAATTAGTAAATGGACATGATGATGGAGAAATCAAGACTTGATGCAAATGTATGGTAGTTTTAAAGGATTAATCATTAGTTGTTGCATGGGCTCGGTTGGTAATGTAGCCCTGTAATATCAATCAACCAAAACCTAAAGCACCAAATGCTGCTAGACTATAGGTTAGATGAAACTGCAAACATATTTGGTGTTTGCTTAAATTTTTTCTACTCCCAAAATCTGGGGAATATGAACATGCACCCATTTTGACTTTAATTCATACTTTTCAAATGGTTGGTAAAAACCGCCAGCTTTTCCAGACAGTTGGTGTGTGAAATTGCGTCTAACCCTAGGGAAATATTTGTGTGAAAGGGGAGTTGTAGAATATGCCTAGAATACTAAAACCACCAGTTACAACAAATTATTGATCTGAACCCATGGTAAGATAAGACTAGGTTCCAAATATATTCGTATGTATATATATATGTATATATCCATCTCGTTTTTTTTGTAAGATTTTCACCCCCTTAGACCATCATTCCCTTTAGAAATTGGGTGGCTCCCCTTGTTTTTTTCTCTTTGAACTGGGCCGAAATGGAGGCGGTCACGTCGCCTCAACGAGCTTCCACCCACCCAAGGTATACCCCGCTGAGCTTGGCAGATCTGGCTACAAAGCAGCCAGAAGATGAAGCCGCCTTGAAGGTTGGTTCACATAGGGTCTGGCAGCTAGTTTAATGTTTTTTTTTGAGGTAACCCTGTGGGAAGATTGAAGGTTGACCCTCGTTAACTAGGTGGTGAAACTTGAAACTATTTTTTGTTTTCATCCCTACCTGGAAAACAGATTCCCATTTTGAAGAGCATATTTTTTCAAAGGGGTTGGTTCAACCGCCAGCTAGTTTTTGCTTAGCTGCACATACCCTCCCAGGAACTCACATATCCCCCACCGGACCTTCTAGACCCTGTCGACATGTGGAGCTGAGTTCTTGAAACTTGTTTCTTTTCCCAAGTTTTTTTGAACAACAAACAATTCAGTATCATTTGACCTTAGAACAGTTGGTGGGTTGTAAACCCCTCGTTTTTTTTTTAAATTGGGGCTCAACAAGAGAGAGAGAGTGTGTTTTTTTTTTGTTTTGGAGGGGAAACGTTTTTTTTTCTTTCTTAGAAACCGAACATTAAAAGTTCAGGAGAGGAACAAAAAAAACACACCAAGGTGGGTAAAATAGGATGGACATTTGGAGCAGAAGAATGGAAATCAGAAAATTCATCGGAAGAAGCTGATGAAGACTTTGGAGTCCACGACTTAACTTTGACATGTCAGATGTTGTGAACTACCTTTTTCGCTATAGTTATATGGGGGTGAACCCTAAAATGGTGGGTTTCCCCAACAAACCCGTGGGTTTTCCTACTAAAAATAATCATTTTGGGGTGTGTTGGGGGTACCACCATTTAAGGAAACACCCATATCCCCGGAGTTCGAATTTACTCTCCCTGAAACGAACAGCGACGCGTACATCTCAAAAGGACATTTTGGACGGTCTTCCAACCCATCAATTTTTCAGGGGCATTTTTTGCTGTTAGTTTCAGGGAGGGTATATATCTTCATCTTCAACAAAAATGGTAGGATATTTTGTTGGGAGGTAGCAGCGAAAGGTATGTTTTGAACTTGGGGGGATAATGAATATCATGAGCTCAGCACTTCTGGATGACCATGACGACTGCAGATTCAGGGATTTCTTTTTTTTTCACTGCATTTTTGTTTGAACCATTGGGATTCTACGATGGGATAAACATCACCATCAAAAACCCCACCAATTTGTGCGCCCGAAGCTTTTTTTGTACACTTAACGGCTGGAACCCTTAAAAATCATCCCCAATTGAAATCCGGAAAATCATCTGAAGCAAACCTCCATGACTTTGGGTTTCGGCCGTTGGTGTAAGCAAATCCTGCGGGAGTCGATAATTCCAGACACTCAAAATGGGGACTGGTAAATGTACCTGGAACCTGGAGATGTCCTCTATTTTGGGGAGGACAAACCTTACAAAAAATAGGCCCAAACTCCATTCAATACAAGGGTCATTTGGGTTCAAGATAGGTAAATATGGGTAATTTTCCATAGAATTAGCCAATACATAGAGAAATACATTTCTTTTAACCTATACTTACCAATAAAATTAACCATTTGCTCTTTGTATGGTATATTTACCTACATGAATGGTTAAGTCTACAGTAAAGGTAGGTAAATGTACCAGCCCCATCGAGTGTTTGTTTGAATGGATCTTTCAGATGGATGGGAAAAAGAGACCAGTCGTGAGAGCAGTGACCAAATAAGATCCCTGCAGTATAAATGCTGTATATATATACGGGGGTTATACTATCCAATTTATATAAGGATTACAATAAGCCGTTATATAAACCTGAAACCCAAAATGACCTCTTTTTTTTTGATGGTCAACCCCCTTCAAAACGAGGCAACAAAAACTCGGACCAAAAGACGGGGGCCCCATTTAGGTTCCAGGTAATGATCCCGTCAACCAATCAGGATTCAATGCTTAGGACGATTCAGGGGGCTCGAAACTGCGATATTTGCAGGCTTGAGAAATGCATAGAAATGCTCGATTTTTCAAATTGGCGGTTTGAAGTTGTTGAACCCTAGAATCAACAAAAACCAAAGGGTAGGTGCGTAGTTATGTCAAAACCATGGGATAATACTTGTACCCAAGGAGAAACGGAGAAAGTTGAATAAATTCAATGCGATAAAACAGTTTTTTTCTTATATGTATATTATATCTAGGCAATTTGCAGCGACCTCAGCGGAGGGTCACCCCGAAAGCTAGTTTAGTAAGGGAATCCCACCTTGCTGGCCCGATCCATGCCGATTAGAAATTGTAGTCCGAATTCGTTCCTGGCCCACGGCCCTTGATTTTTTGGTGTGGCTCTCGCCACTTACGTGATCACAAGGTCACTTGGTTTCAACTTAGAGTTTGTTTGTGTCATCAGGACACCACGGTTGCCTGATGTACACACCGCCTACAACAGGTGGATAAGAGAGACCGTAAGGGAATCCCACCCACATTGAAGAGCATCGTTGGCCTCTATGCGGAAAGCATATCTACATTGGCCTGCTCCACCATTTTGGTGTTGTGGGCCAATGCTGCTGCTGCCGATGGCATTCGTGTCATCATGGCCTCCCTCCCAACAGCGACAAGTGCCAGCAGTGGCTGATGGTCAACCATTTGTCGAAGAGACGGCTCGCGACAGAGCGAAAAACAAGCAGGAGCCTTAGTGCTGTCGCATCACAAGGGAACTCTACTGCAAACATCACTTCAGGTTGATCCAAGAATCCCGCAACGCGGGCAGATTCGGGTCACAGACAACGGCCGAGGAAGACATTGGAGGCATGAAGTTTGTTTCACTTTGTTATTGGCTAATCCGAAGACGGGATAGGCTTCGCACCTTTGATAGTGGGTCTCTCCTTGTGCAGGTTCCTGCGGGGGAGGGGCCCTTATGAAAAGGAAAACGGCCTTAATTCAGTACTCGCTGATCGAAGCTCTTATTTTTGAGTCGGACGTGGCAGAGGCGCAATCCAGGGAACGGGCTGAGCGAGCCGAAATGGCTCTCGAAGACCCTGCAGGAACAGGACTCCGATCTTTTTCTCGATCTGATTTGGTGGGCTCCTGTTTTTGGTAGGGCGCTGCGGCAGGAGGGGGTGATGAGCGTGATACAAAAAGCTCTCACGCCCAAGTGCGTGGTGAACTGGTATGTGGATGTATTTGCAGGAGCAGCGCAGCCACTGCGCATGGAAGAATTGCGATCCTCTAACATAGCCCAAAAACACATCAAAATCACTAAGCACGTTTGTTTCGAATCTGACAAGATCTATCTGTGACATGTTTTTGACATGCACTGTACAAGTTCAAGGGAATGTTTCCAACTTAAACGAATTTTGCTCAAGATTGTCATGTTTGTTTTACGCCCAAACTTGAGAAGGATGCAAATCAGAATGTTATAGTCTTATAGTAACGAAGACTGAATCGTGATTTATTTGATTTCTCTGAATATTTGCCAGCCAAGCATACATCCAAAAATTTGAGCCTCATGCTCACCAAAATCTGCGAATCACTTTACGTTGCACTTCATGCTCTTCGCAAAACTGCTGAGTGACAGCCATGCCCGTCGAAGCTTTTGTAATGATTGGGGTTGAAGATAGGAAGCAGAATAATATCGAGGTTCATTGGTTCACTGACGGAAGTTGTCAATTTCCAACATTTGCAGAATGCTAGATTTTCAGCTTTCAACATTTCCGTTGATTTGTGTTCCAATGATCAAGAAAGATGTCAATATGCCAAGGATTTTCCATCACCTTGTATGATCCCACCTTCTGTGGTTCCTGTTCTCTCATCCAGAACACCAGGTGAGCAGGATATCCTTCATTCAGACATTCAGAGATGACTGCAAAACCAGAAATTTACCTACAAGTAGGTTACGGAATAATCCATACTGATAGTCAAACAAGTATCCATCACTTCCAGTGTATGATTCATGCACATGACCCTGCAGTATTCATGCACCTTCAGCACTCTGACATTTTGTTGAAAGTTTGGAAGAAAGGAAACTTTACAAATATTCAACTTAGAAAAGTCAAAGCTCATTTGGAATATGATAAGGTTGATTGCCCCTTAACCAGATATTGGTGTATAGGAAACAAAATTGCCAACGATCAAGCACAGCATGCATCACTTCATTTGTCCCCTAATTTGGTTTCTGAGCTGCAGGAACAGTGTGTAAACATAATCAAGGCCAGACAGCTTTTGACATATGTTTTGCAATTGCACTTGGAATTGCAAGATGCAAGATCTCGTGCTATGCCTTCTGTACCTGTTGTGACTGGACAAATTTATACCACTCTTGTCATCCGTGATGCTTTCAAAAGTTGGACAGTATCGCCTTGTCAGGATTTTCCGGTTGACTTTGAAATGCAGTTTCTGGATCAATGTCTTTGGGGGCCACTCATTGTTGCAAAAACAGTTGAAGGGCTGAAACAGTTGCGATGGCCTCTAGACAACAAGGGACCTATGGGAGCAACCACAGGCATTTCTTGGATCGAACTTGCTATCAGCTGGATGTTATATCATGGATGTTATCTTCCAATACGACGTCTCTCCAGCAAAAATGAGGAACGGATCTTAATACCAGCAAACTATAATCAGGCTCTTGAACACAAGGCTACCTTATCGGAGTTTGGCACTGTGATGCAACAAGTGGTCGACAATGTAGGAGCTCTCATTCCACAAGCCTTTTTACCACAGTTGACTCGGAAGAAATCCAGTTCAATACATCAATTGGGATATCGAGCGGGCACTCAGGGCTGGTCCATTAGACCGGAGGTACCAGCTCAAAGTGCTATGGTGGATTTTCTTTTCGACAATTTTGCATTGAAACATCAACAGCATTTGGATTGGACACCACACATCTCGACATCTTTAACTGACAGTATTCAACTTCCGAAATCGGTGGGGAACGACGAACACTTGCTCAAAATGGAATGAAGCTGGTCTATCGATATATGAAGTTGGTAGGTTTCACCCTTTTCATCTTTTGCAGTTTCATTAGTAGCACCAAGGACGTGCGTCACCGCGAGACATGAAAGTCCTATCTTTGCTTCGGCGGGGGTAGGGCTCTCTCTGGAAGGAATGAGGCCTTAATTCAGGTTAAGGCTCATAAATTGCATAGATGTATGTGTAATATGCAGTAAGTTCTCCTATTGTTGGTAGTGTATTCCACTACATTATCATAGGGTATCATACATCCCAGGTGATGCAAGATTTCTTCTATCAACGGTTTCATTGGAGCATTTTTCTGCCCCCCAGAAAGTCATGGTCAACAGAAACCTTCTCTCTGCCAGGCGGCCGCCACTGCACCGCAAAAGATCGCCGATGCGCGACAGAAGGCAGCAGCTTTAGTGAAGGCACCGTTTTTTTTGGGGGGAGGGGAGGGAAAGGAGGCACTTGGAGCCATGAAAAGAACATTGTATGGTTGGGTTTGTAGTGTTTTCTACGAATGGGCGTAGTCATTATCTCCCCAGTGCTTGGTTCTGATCAAAATGAGCATTTCGGATGGCCCCATTTTCCCAAAGTGATATTGCAAACCAGCAATTGGATGGAGGGTGGTTTGCACCAGCCAGCTATGTCTTGGATTTTTTCAAGTTCATTTTTTTACTTTGTACTATGGGAATGGATCACCCTCCCTAAAACTAACATAGCCCCTGACAAAAATTCATGATTGGAAGATGAGATTTCCTTTTGAGATGGTTTTTTTTTTCAGGGGCGCACTGTTAGTTTCAGGGAGGGTAACCATCAAGGCCTAACATTTGGGAGAATATGTTTGGTTCACTTTTTCCAAGCATCGAAAAAGCAAGAATCGCAAAATCCGAGATGAGAATCCCCTTCGTTCTTAACCATGTTAGCTTAAAATTCAACCATCAGATTTCACAAGTTTCGCTTTGTTTGTTCGGTATGCGAGGTTCACAAGTTTTTTTGAATTTCTGTTCATGGCAGATCCCCATTTTCAGAAGGAAGATCTCTGAAACCAGTAAAGTTTTGAAATCACACAAGTGATTTTCTTGGTATAGCTAAAAGAAACAGGGAACATATAACATGTGCAACAGTGAATGAGATTCCAGAAATTCTAGGGGATCTAGGTTCCGCCTCAAACCTACCCTGACTAAGACGTACATGTTGAATGAGGCCTGAAAAAGGGACCATGGACAATAAACCCATTCTTATTAAGCCATTGATTTTGCGATGCACATAGCTTTGGGAGGGGTAGGATTTCTATTACAAACATTGGCAACATTTGCTTTGATTCAAATCCAAGTGGCAAAATCTGATCTTGGAACAGTGCTGCAGATGATATTTCACTTTACAAATCTCAAGCCAATCGCAGGGTGGATAATATGAGATAATATACAATATATATATATACATATATATATACATATGTATATATCTGGAACCCAAATGACCCTTGTTTTAAATTGACAGGGCCTATTTTTGTAGGGTCAGGTATATATACATACACCTGTGTATAGGTGTTTCTGACAATTTTTGCTGGCGTCAGGCATCCTTGGCACAGCTGGAGATGGAAAATCCTCAGTTGGAGGATCGTGTGTGTTTTTTTTTAAAGGCGAAAACTCACAGGTTTATAGGAGATTATTCTACCCAGTTATGTGGGGATTATAATAAACCATTATAAGGATCCCCATTCAACAACCAGTATACTGGAAAGTAAGGGTTTTTTTTCCTGGCTCAAGTGCGTGAAGGAAAACCGTGGACAAAACCAGGTGTTTCACGTTGCTTGGATCTGTGTTTTTTTTTGTTTACGGATTGGGATCCCATGGGATGAAAATCACCATCAAGACCTACCCCCTGGAAGACTAACATGGAACCTACAAATCACCCATTTAGAAAGGAACATGATCTTCCAAACCTTCAGGGAATCATAATTTTGGTTCACTTTTTCCAAGCATCATGGCCAGTCACAAATGGAAAGGTTGCTGGGTGTTTTTTTTTTCGATTGCTGCAGTGGTTCAACTAATGGTTAATTGTTGGTTTGGGGCCCGGTTTGGGATTCTATGGATACCCCGAAGTAACAATCCCTTTCATAAGGGGATCCCAGGAATCCAAACCACCAACCCAAGCCAACAATTGATCATGAGCTGAGTGGTTCAAAGTTGAAACCCAAAACCACACTTTGTTTTTTTCCGCCCAAAACCAAGATTGTTGGGTTGTCTAATTACCCTCTCTGAAACTAACATAGCCTCTAAAAATGGGACACCTGGAAAGACACCAAAACATACCCGTTGAAAATTGCGGTGTGTATTTGATAGAGAAAACAATGTCGAAAAATTGTTTGGCAGAAGAAATCATCGAGAAATCATATGTAACTGCCAGACAGGTTGACAAAATTGAAGGCTGAGGTCATTCAATGCCACCCTTTTTGTTGGGGGGATCAAACTTGATGCAAATGTATAGTACATTTGACGGATTTCCCTTGTAACTCTGCATCAAGTTTGGTTGGTAATATCATGAGAAAATGTTGAAGGCCGTTTGGATTTTCTCGCAAAAAGCTTTGAGTCTCGGGGGTCACTTTTTGGGCCGACGACAAAACAATTAAGCAAAGTTGGTCCATTCTGTGAAAGAACTTGACGGGACAAAGATATCAAAATGATGGGTAAGACTCAGCTAAACAGGCCAGCTTTTTTCGGTTGATGTGACTTTTCCCTTTTGGCGCCGTAGCATTGGGAGATGTGACTTTACCCCCGCATGATGTGAGTTAACAAATGGCGCTCGTAGGGAAACAATTAGAAAAAGATAAAGTTGAAACTCTTGACAAACATGATCCGGAATGCATGGCTGAGGACATTTCTATGAACCCCTCTTGTCTAGACTCGGTAGGCTTTTAGGGTCAGGGGGAATCACCTGACATCGTGGCCCTTCCAACTACCCCTACCAAAACTACTCCCACCAGAGATAAGGGCTTATTAAAGGGTGATAAGCCACCATGGTCCCTTAATGTGGTCTTATTACACCCTTGTTTGCGGTGCAAGTAGTTTTGACAGGGGTTTCCGGCTTCGTTAAGGGCCATGATGACATTTGAGGCTGTTGAATTCCTTTCATCCAGGTGATATTAACTAGGTGGTGGTTTCAAATATGTTTGTTTTCATAGCTACCTGCAGAGATGATCCAATTTGGCCAATATTTTTCAAATGGGTTAAAACGAAGTTTTAGTTTTTTGGGGAGTGTATCACCTAAATTGTTGCCCCATTTGTACTTATATATATATATACATATATCCTTTGTTGAACGTATTTGCCTTGGACATGAATGCCCCCATTTTTCACTAGGACACACATGAAATTACTAGTCATCCATTAAATTGTTACATTTCCCTGCACCAAAGAAACACGACATCTTACTCTACAAGATGGGTGGCTCAACATGGGGATCCTGAGTTTTTTTTTTCTCACCCGTTTCGAGATCAAAAAATATCACAGGACGCACTGAAAGATGCCAAGCAGGTGCCAAAGTCGTGGATTCCTAAAAGCTGTTGATCATCCCAAAAGAAAACTATATAGTCTTCCAAAGATCCATTTTCAGGGGCGAACTGTTCGTTTTAGGGAGTGTAATTTTCAAGGGATGTTGGTATATGTTAGTTTTCAGATGGGGTTCGATGAAAACCAACGCCCCTAGTTGGTTAGACTTTTTTAGGGGATGACAAGCTACCCAGTTATATAGGGATTAAAATAAGCCATTATTAAAGTTATTTTTGGGGATTGTTTCCTTCAGCCATTGAAGTCAGGATTTTATTGTGAACCCCACCAGGATTTCATGGGATGTTTCTGTTTTTTTCTCTCGTAGCTCGAATCTCCGAAGCCAAAAAACCAAAACAATCAACTGAGAAATGAAGAAAAAGCATGGAAAAGAGGGTGCCTTTTAGGTTGTTCGTGTTTTTTTTTGTTTTTATAAGATATGATACTATGCCTGGGTGGTGGCAACTTCAATTTTTATTTCGAATGTTCAACCCGATTCTTGGGGAAATGATCCATTTTGACGAGCATATTTTTCAAACAGGTTGACACAAAACCCACCAACTAGATGCAGTTGAGCTGTTTTGCTAGCTTGCGCAATGGCTTGTGTGAGTGAATCAAAGTTGGTTGAGGTATCTGAAATCCTGCTGCTAATGGTCACGATTTGGATCTATCCTTTGGGTTTGTTTCTATTCCCATGAATGGAAGCTTGGATCTTGTGATATTGTGATAGCGTGGGGTAAGTTTAGCATAGGGAGAAATGGTACCTATCCACCTACGATCATTTTGGCGAAGTTACGAACTGGGACTGTGGTTAGTCTAAGCAATAGTCGATCGGCATTAATCTGGTTATTAAACAGCCCCAGGAATCCTGGGACCTCAAACACCCCTCCTATGTAGGTTCAAACCCTTCCATAGGAAGGTCCGATGATTCTGAAGGAGTATATATATATATATAGATTTTACAAAGCCCAGTGACGAACCACCTTAAAAAAGGTGTTTTTTTTAGTCTACCAATTACCCTCCCTGAAACTAACGGTTCACAGCTGACTTTCTTGGCCGGGCACCAAAATGAAAGTAGTTTCCCAACCATCCGTTTTCAGGTGCGATTGCATGGGGTTTTCAGCTTGGCACCGTATGGTAGGGGAGGGGAGGTTTTGGTTGACTCGCCATTAGTGGAAAATTTGGTGGATTTTTTCCTTGGATCAGGCATTGTCCAGCTTCAGGGAAATGAATGCCTTGGAAGGCAACGGGCATTGGGAGCGTGAAGTGGGCCCCTACTAACCCTACTAGTTATAGGGTGAAAGAACTCCACTGATAGGGGTGAACACGCCCCTTTTACCTATCATTTTCAGCCATTTTTAGATTTCTAGGGGGGTAACAACTAGCTCAAATTTATAACAGGGGCCCACTTTAGGAGTGTTTTCCTTTTGGGGTGTGTGTGGGGGAAGGAAGGCGAGATTTTGACACGATTTTTGTTGGATGACACAAGCAAATACGTATTATATATGTATACATAGATATCATGTATAGATATGAATATGAATGTACTGTAAATCTGAATCTAAATGCATTTATGAATAGATAAATATTGATATAGCCAAATGTAACTATAACTACAAATATGAACCTAGATATGAATATAGATGCGACTGTAGATATGAATATAAACACAACTACAAATATAAGCATAGATATAGATGTAAACAAAATTCAAAATACAAATATAGATATAGGTCAAGATATAGAAAGAAATATAAGTTTAAGTATACATCTAAAAGTAGATGTATGTTATGCATAATATCTTCTATTTGATATCCTCTTATATATACATTTATTTGCCTCAACAACCATGTTTAGGTAAGTCATACTTCGCCAGATGATTGGCAGTAAAAACAGGCAACAAACGCTGACGAGGTTGTCGTTGGTTGTTGCTTCACATTGCTCGAAGAAATCTCCAGCAGGACCTACTGAATGGACCCTGTACAACCTGAGTATCTAATAGCTCGATCGCAACTTACTGAACGGGTCCATTGGTAAGATCCCATTTGATTTTTCATGGAATTGTAGCCCAGCCCATTTGGTTCAAGATTTCAAAGATTCCATGCCCCGGAACAAAAACATATATGATACCAGTAAACATGCAAAAGAGGTAGATCTTTGATGATCTTTGAGGGGGAGTACTATATGCATATATAATATATATATATATATATACATTTATAAATTCCCCCACGCTCACTAGTAGTGGAAACAACGCGTTTTTCAGCGTTTTTTTCCAAGAGCCAAAAAACGAAGAAGGTGATTGATAACTAGGTGGTTCCAATCGCATCCTGGGGATTGAGCAGTGTTCAAGGGCCCCTGGTTGGGCCAGTTTGATATAGGGGATTACTGTATACTACCCACATTATATGGGGATTATTTCATAAGCCAAAAAATAAGGAACCCTTTTTTAACCAATCAGGATTCAATGTCAATGTCATAAGGGTTTGTTTTGAACGCTGCTCAATTGTTTTTTTCACCTATTAAACCACAGTGAATGTCTATCAAGGTGGTGATTTTTACGCCCTCAGATTTTGTAATTGGAACGTGTGATGAGTTCCTACTAACAACCTTTTTGTTTGATTCATATGTTTGATTCAACAAGGTTTTTTTTAGCGAAAAACATCTTGACAACACGAATCATGTGGTCAATGTGGTTGACAGATATTTGATTCATATCTTGAAAAAGAGGGGTTTCAGCTAAATTCACGCAAAATTTTTCCCATGTTGCAAGTGGTCTCAGCGGTTTCTGGTGAAGATATTGTACTTCTGAATGCTGAAGAGCTGGAGGGAAAGGAATTTTCCAAGTCGGCCCTGAAAGCAGAGCTCGCTGAGATAGTTGGTGTCTCAAGGTTTCGGCTGCGACTCTTCCGAGAAGACAACAGTGAGATTCAAGGTGATGATGAGATAACTGAGAACATGTTGAAACTCGTGATCTTGCAATTCTTGCCATTTTGTGATAGCAAATCGCATGAAGAAAAATGGATTTCTGCTTGTATGAGTGATGATGCTCAAGTCCTTCAAGCACTGTTGGAGGAGCCCTTGGATCCAGACTCTGCAATTTGTGAAGGTCGGTCAAAAAGCTGCTGCCCTCTTCATATTGCAGCCATGCATGGCAGATTGCGCTGTGTGCGTTTACTGCTCCAAGCATGTGCAAACAAAGAACTACGGGAGGCACAACGAGGATTGACACCCTTGCTTTTTGCAGCACAGAATGGACACATGGAAGTGGTTCGCTTCTTGATCGAAGCTGGCTCAGACAAGGACAAAGCTGACAATTCTGGTCAGACACCCTTGCACTTTGCGGCTTTGAATGGTCACCTGGAAATGGTTCGCTTCTTGATTGAAGCTGGCTCAGACAAGGACAAAGCTGACAATTTAGGTCAGACACCCCTGCACCCTGCAGCATTCTATGGCTACCTGGAAATGGTTCGCTTCTTGATTGAAGCTGGCTCCGACAAGGACAAAGCTGACAATTCTGGTTCGACGCCTTTGCACAGTGCAGCATTGTATGGTCACATGGAAGTGGTTCGCTTCTTGATGGAAGCTGGCTCAGACAAGCACAGAGCTGACAATTCTGGTTCAACACCCTTGGCGTTTGCAGCATTCAATGGCCACCTGAAAGTGGTTCACTTCTTGATTGAAGCTGGCTCAGACAAGGACAAAACTGACAATTATGGTTCGACGCCCTTGCACACTGCAGCATCTAATGGTCACATGGAAGTTGTTCGCTGCTTGGTTGAAGCTGGCTCAGACAAGGACAAACCCGAAAACTGTGGTTCGACACCCTTGCACTTTGCGGCTTTGAATGGTCACCTGGAAATGGTTCGCTTCTTGATTGAAGCTGGCTCAGACAAGGACAAAACTGACAATTCTGGTCAGACACCCTTGCACCCTGCAGCATTCTATGGTCACATGGAAGTGGTTCGTTTCTTGATTGAAGCTGGCTCAGACAAGGACAAAACTGACAATTCTGGTCAGACACCCTTGCACCCTGCAGCATTCTATGGTCACATGGAAGTGGTTCGTTTCTTGATTGAAGCTGGCTCAGACAAGGACAAAACTGACAATTCTGGTCAGACACCCTTGCACCCTGCAGCATTCTATGGTCACATGGAAGTGGTTCGTTTCTTGATTGAAGCTGGCTCAGACAAGGACAAAACTGACAATTATGGTTCGACGCCCTTGCACACTGCAGCATCTAATGGTCACATGGAAGTTGTTCGCTGCTTGACAGAAATGGGCTCTGAAAAGTACAAACCAAACAATCAGCATTCAATCGACGCATAAAGGTGGTTTGCTTCTTGCTTCAGAAGAGGAACAAAAACATCTTTGTACACCACCGTACAAGTTTTAAAAGGTTCACATAGAAGTGGCTTCGTGTCGTGACGGAAGACAGAACGGTTCTTAAAGAACAGCAGCGCTTGAGTTGGCAGAGGTGTGTTGTTTGTAGGGTACACCCCGGAAAACTAACATGTAACACAATAATGGAGGTTTGGAAGGTGATTTTCCGGAATTGTGAGGGGTGATTTTTAGGTTCCAGCCGTTAACTTTTTTCGGGTGTAAGGTTTCTTTCTTCCAGTGTTCAGTAACATAGCGGGGAATAGAAACTGGAGCCTGAATGAAGATTCGTATTTCCTAAATGGGGGTTTCCTAAAATGGTGGGTTTCCCCAACAAACCCATGGGTTTTCTTGCTAAAAATGATAATTTTGGGGTGGTTTTGGGGGCCGCCCACCATTTAAGGAAACACCCAAACGGGTGACAAAAATTCCAGCCCAGCTATGCTAGTTTACGAGAGGATAGGTTTCCATCTTCATGACTGAAATTTTGTGCTCAAAAATTACTTCCATCTACTGGGGGGATGGTCATCAACCTCCAATTTTTGTAGGGTTTTTAAACAATACCAATTATAGGATTTCCGTTCATTAAAGGTGGGATGCGTGGATCAACTCCCAATTTTTTAGGAGTTGAAGGAAAACTGCGGCACAGATACAGTATGTATCTCTTGCCCTACTTTCCACACAAACAATGGAAGCATAAAGTTTGATCAGTAAAGATTCAGGGTGGAAACGTTTGTGAACACGACAACATTGCAATTTGTTTTTTTTTGAGGTTTCAATTCAAAGATTTTTATATTTTCACTCAATCCTTGGGGTTTCATGATCCCATGTGACTATATCATACTTTTTCCAATGGGTGGTTTAACCACCAACTTATATAGTAATCTATTCATTTTTGATCAAGGGAACCCATTTTTAATCTTCACAATTTCCACTGTCACAGTGTTTTGGCAGGACCCAATACATACCCAAATTTATGTGTTTTTTCTCTCTCATTTTTAGGGTGACCTTTTTTTCAGGGTGGATGCAACCGATGGCTTGTCATTCAAGTCTTAAAAAACTTCACGTTTGGGAAGGAGAAATTTGCAGACACCTTCCATCCCCAAAGGTGTCATCATGCAGGGAAGATTTTGTCCAAATTCTAGCTTGATCAATTCCTCCATTTTTTTCTCCGGTGCCATCCGATGAAATTATTCCTGGATTTGATAGGGGATTCTCTTGTTCCAACCCATTCCTTTCGATACACCCCCGACAACGAACAGGAGCCGCCCCTGAAAATAGACCGAATCCCATATAAATTTACCATCCATTGATTTTCAGGAGCGAGCTGTAGGTCTCAGGGAGGGTATCCATTTCTTACATTTGTGGTATTGGGGTTAAAGCTCCACCTTGGCCCCAAGTGATCATCCCAAGAGGATGATCCCAACTCTCTGTGGCCATGGTTTTTGCAAGATTTTGCTACACAAACAAAAAACATCCATAAAGAACAGCAACAACAAACACCTGGCCCTTCAAAAACGGAGCAAACAAAAAAAAACACATATCACCCCCTTAACTTTCACATATTACTCCTTAAAAAGATGGGGCCCATGACCCAACTACCACCCCTTCCCTACCCCAACCCCCCAACTTGCCAGGTGAGGCGACAGCCTTACGTGCCGTGGCCTTGAGTGCCTTGGGTCAAGATGCTTTTGGGTCCTTGCAGGCGGCCAATCAATCCTTGAAGACCTTTAAGGACCCGTTTTTTCTTTTTCTTTCGGCCGGAAGAAATGGTGCTGGTGGTGATACATTTTCCGGAAAGTCACCCACCACCGGGAAAACTGATAGGTGTAAACGTGTACGAACCGGGAACCGGTGGTGATTGATTCCGCAGTGAACCGGCGAGGTTGATGCATGGTGGGAGTTGGTGGTCTGGTGCTGAACGAGCGTGTGAGTTTGCGTGTTGAAGGTTGTGCTGTGCTTGTTGATTTCTTTTGTTTGTTGATCCAAAGTGGCGCAAAACTGCAGTAGGTTTACTACTGTTTACTACCTCTTTACCTTTTCCAGTTGTTCTTTTTGGTGTTCGTTTCTTTTTTTTGGGAAGACTTTTCAACTAAAAGGTGAAGATTCAGCTGATTTCGGTGTTTGTTGTTTGACATCGCCGCAAACCAAAAAACAGTGAAAAAAAGGATGGAGTGCATACGGAGGGCATATCTTGGTGAATCCCCCCTAGAGGTACAATGACCATAAAATATATAACGTTCACGGTCTTTCGGACTTTCCCAAAAAGACCATGATTCTAATCATGATTTATAATGAACAATTCCAGGGTAGACTATTCGGCTTTCATGGTTGGGCTTGACTTTTTTGGGTGAAATGTATGTAATGCATCTGATCATGAATTTGGCACTTCAAGTGGTGAAGCATGCTGCTTAGGAAGGTCACTTTTTCAAGGAGGAACGAAACAAAATTTAAAGGAAATAAACTCATGTACAACGACCATACTTCTCTCAAAGAAGCAAATTCAAAGGCATTTGACCAATTTTTCTAAAAATGAGTCCCAATCCTAAAACTTTCAACAGCCATCACTGCCTCATGAGCATCAGGAGATTGGTCATGTGAAAGGGCAAGCAGCTGCCATCCACAGTATCGCCATGGCACACATGGGCAAGGTGGGAGGGCTTTGCAATGTTCGGTTGATGTGAGCTTGAGGCTGGCTCCACTGAGTAGTCTTCGTTCACACCACTAAAGAACTACGGTTTGTTTTTTTTTGGGCGTGGCTTCAAGATGGGCCCTGGATAAATGGAATGGAATGGGGGTTTCCTAATAACCTTAGACATTTCCATGGGGGAGTTCGCGATTCACGCTCGCTTTTTTTTTCTTCCCGAATTTTTTTTTGGGTGAAATTTTCATGAGGTTCACTAATTTCAAGCACCTTTTTGAAGGTATCACGCCACCAGTCCGTACACCCCTGAAAATTAACATGGAACCCAAAAATGGGAGGTTTTGAAGATGATTTTCCTTTTCAAACAGGTGATTTTCAGGTTCCATGTTAATTTTCCAGGGTGTAGTAGGAACTTTCCTGAAAACAAATCCGTCACCCGAAAGGACAGCACGGACGACTGCATCTTTCGTGGCGGTGAAGCCTTGAAGTTGGCAAGACAAGTGGGTGACAGGACCGATTCGATTGGATGGGAGCATAGATAAATGGAGCGAGCTGGGGGGGGTATGTGGGTATCTACAATCCCCAACATACCAGGGGGGGGGAGGGGTATCTAAAATCCCCTTCGAATAGCACTTGGATTTGTTTTTTTAAACATATATATATATATATATTATTTTTTTTCGGGTAAAATTTGACACCATGGGATTCACTCATGAATCAAACATTTTGCCATCCGCGGCTGCATAGTTTTACACATTTCCCCCAGCATCAAACAGTTGCAAATCCAAGTTCAGGGTGGGTTTCAGGGTGGGTTATGTCTAGAAAACGTCAACCCGAAACTTCCCCCCTTTTCCCCCAAGGAGGGAAAAATATCTAACGGCTGTTTACTGTAAAAATCCCACTCCAAAAAAACATGTTGAAATTGAAAGGGCTGGAGCTCCTTTTTCCAAATCATGATGTTTTAGGATCCAGCCGTTGGTTTTTCGGGAGTGGAACTAATCTATTACCAAAAAGCCTTGGCTTGGGCATCAAACTGGAATATTTACCTCCCTGAACGGCCAAAATGTATGATAGATTTGTGTATAGACATTACAATCTGAGCGTATGGGTTGAGTTGACATCCAACTTGATTTGATCATTTTGCTTGTTGGGGTGGGTGGATCCGGAAGTCGCAAAAATGTACCTCTAGCTGACCAACAACAGTCCGATTGTGTGGATTTTTTTCAGGATTAGGGAAGTGGGCATTTTGACGACCTTGGCGGAGGCGGGGGGCGGCCGTCATTTCTTTTTGATTTTATGGGTGTTGGCTGATGCGAATGGGAGGGATAAACGATGAACGGAGCTATTAGGGTATCCAAAATCCCTTCATACTACTTGGATTTGTGTTTTTTTTCTGTGATTTTTTACGGATTGGGATCCCATGGGATGAAAAAAAACATCAAGGCCTACCATTTGGGGGAAGATTTTTGGTTCACTTTTTCAAAAAATCATGGCCAGTCGCGAATGAATACAAGTTTTTCTTGCACATTTTTTTTTCGTTCTATATATATATACATATATACTATAATTATATATATATATATACACACAACTTGCTTTTCCTACAAAATTTCCCAAGAAGTCAATACCACAATTTTCAATGCTCACCTGCATTACCCCTAACATCTCCATCCAAACCCTGCTTGTTTTTTTTTGATACGTGAATTTCACCGTGCTTCGGATTCTCCTACCTCTCCCCAAACCGAACCCGTGGCGTTTAAACGAAACCAGGCATATTTGACACAGGGCATCTTGGGTCGAGCACTGGGCCATGCGCAAGATGCTTTGGAGTTGGCGAGGAGCGGGGGAGCCATCAGCAACAGTTGCACCTATTGCCTGCACCTATTGCCTGTTTTTTTTTGGGATGTTGGTTGCCAACCAAATCTGGGTGGTAATTATATAGGGATTAGACATGGAAGCCGAAAACATCCGAAAACCAACATGAACCCTAAAATTATGGGCTTTTTCCCGTGGGAGATCTCCTTTCCCAGGTATCTATGGAATCAGGTGGACTGTTGGTTGGTTGATTTTCGGTGGTGTTATGTTATGACTTCCCCCCCCCCAGCTGGTGGGTGTTTTGCCAGGAGCTTGGGCGACAAGCTACTCTTAGCACAGGTCTTGTGTTTGGTGGCCAAAAGCTCGGAGAATGCTGTCACTGTTGGAGAGGAGGCCTTGTCCATGTATCAAAGCATGGGAATGAAGGACAAGGTGCGACTTGGGGACTTGTAGCATGAGTTGAGGGAGTTTTGGAGAAACATGCAGTTCCACAAAGTCTGTGAATGCTTTAACAGGGATAGGTTGTTGTTTGGAAAGGGGAGGTTTTCTCTACAGTATGAAAGGAGAAATATGGGTTGGGTATGTCTCAAAATTATGTAAGAAGAACATGACTCATTTTTCTCGTGACAGATTTCCTGGTGGGATTTTTGTTGGGATCCCCAGGGGAGACATGGCCATGAAGTTGTGTTTTTACTAACCATTGTTCAGATAAATTTTACTTGTCAACGGGGTGCTTTTCACGGTGTTTAGCCGTTGGTTTTGTTTGGGGGTGTACTAGGATGTCCTAGGAATTTAGTAAATGGTTAGGATCAATAGGATATAACCTACGTATAAACGGGATATATTAGGGTTATAAACTGTGGCACATCTCAGATGGATGCCTTATTCTTGTTGCAGCTCCTTTGAGTTGATCATGGGATTTTACATGTATATGGGCCCCACCAAAAGTTGAACTTTTAGTCCCAGGACCTAAGGGTTGCCATGTAACCCACTAGTCCTAACCTTTGATCCTAACCTCCGTCCCGAAGAGAAAGGGCCCCAGAATCCAACAGGACGACCATCAAAGATGGGGAATTTTCCCAAAATTCCACTGGGATAATTTTCCCATCTTCAATAGGGAATACATCCATTTTCCAGGCAGCTATTGTTAGTCTAGGTGGTGAAACTTCAAAGATTTTTTATTTTCACTCCGATTTTTTTGGGGAAATGATCCAATTTGACTTGCGCATATTTTTCAAATGGGGTGGTTCAACCACCAACTTGTAGTTTACTAGAAGGTAGGATGGGATTTTGATGTGATTTTCTTGGGAGTTTTTTGGGGTATGGGGGTTGAGTTGGGAGAAAGTGGCAAAACACCCATGACTTTCTAGCTGATTCTAGCTGGTTGTGTCAAAGCATTCCTGCATGCAAGGCGCATTTGATAAGACAAGACTCATGAACTTTCTTGAGTTGCTTGAGACCAATTGGATGATCAGTTGAAGTAGAAGACCCGAAAAGCACTAGGGTCATATTTTGTATAGTATTGATACACATCACATCATATGATATGTGCGGAGTATCCAACATTTCGGTACGCAAATGACCATAAAGGATACTCTCAAATGATTTATCAAAGGGCACACAACGGGAGGTCAACACCCAACCCTCCTTAGGATATCAGTATTTTGGGTCCAACCTGCATGTTTATGTATGTACATATATTATACCTGTAACCCAAATGACCCTTGTTTTGAATGGAGTTTGGGCCTTCTTTTGGAGGGTTTTTTTCACCCCAAAATAGAGGACATCTCCAGGTTCCAGGTATCTATACACATACATATATATATATATATAGAGATACATTTTCACCATATTTTTTTTTGATACATATGCATTTTCATACATTTTCACCATATTTTTTTGTTACATATCCTATTGACAACCCTCCACATCTCCATCCCCCAAAACTCTCCTGCCTTCGGTCACATCCAGGAGAGCGTCGCCTTGGATGCCATGAGTGGCGATGCGAACGCCTTGAAGATTGGACAAACCTTGGCAGATAAGTTTCGCCAAGCTGGTGACAAGAAGGACGGTAAGAGTGGAGGTTGGAGGTTTGAGTTGATGGTAGAGGTTGAGTTTGGTTTGTGGTGGGTTTTGTTTGGGTTTTTTTGGGTGGGGGGGAAAGGGTTAGGGTTTTGGGGGGTTAGGGAGGGTTTTGTTGAGTTTTTTTGTTCTTTTCGTGGAGGTAGTGAGGTTTAAGGTAGGTGGCAACGGTGAATGGTGATGTTTTGATGTTTCAAAGTTCCCGGAATGAAGCTTAAAACAACAAGCAAAACCCGTTAGAATCTTTTTGGGGACCGGGGTCCTGCTTTTTTTCGGTGCAGCCGTGATTCAGACAGTACAGTTCTTGGAAATCAAATCATCACTCAATCTTCCAGCAAAGTTCAACTTGAAAGGCATGGGGTGCTAACCTCCTCCCTAAAGCCAACCATTCCCCTTCAAATTCTGGGTGGAACATTCATTCCCGCGAAAAATTGACGGCTAAGGTTCCCCCAAAAACCACTCACCCCAAAATTGAACTCCGGAATTCCTCATCTGAACTATCCAAAACCTCCTCCATGACTTGGGGGGCTCCATCCCTTAGCCTTAATTTTCTGGGGGTGTAGCCATCTCACCAAAAACGGTTAAACCGTGGGTTTCTCACCTTTTCGATTGCCAGGAGGAAGCTTCGTGTATGTTTGTGATTGCCAGTGCCCACAAGGTCACGGTTCGGGAAATGGGGGGTTGGGAAATGGGTGGGTGGGAATGGGGAATAAGGGGAATGGGATGATTTTTTGTTGCAGCTGTTTCCGCCCAGATTTTTTGGGGTGAAGGCTGTTTTTTTTTTTTCTCTTTTTCAGGTGACAAAAAATCGGTGTCATTGAAGGTGGCGGGCCCCCCCCATTTTCCACTTCGGAAATAGAACCAGGAATGGTGGATATTCTTGTGAATTTGTTGCCAGGTCAATTTACTAACGCAGCCAATGGAACATGCACAATGAATTCATGTTTTTCCACGCGGAAAAGGTGACTTCCGTGCGCGCAGCGAAACAAATCCAGTTACCCCCCGCCAAAAAAATAACATGGCAATGGAAAATCACCATTTCTAATAGGAGATACATCTTCAAATTGTGTTTTTTTCCCATGGATATGTTAGTTTTCGAGGGTGTATGTTGAATTTCTTGACACCCCAAAGACTGGCGCACTCCTTAAAATGGGCGTCCTTAACAAAAATGACATCCAGAGTCAAAGAATGACTTTCAGAATCCAGGGCTATTTTTTGACACATTTGTTGGGTTGTGAAGTGGATCACTTCAACTCCAAACATTTCGTCAGAAACCTAAAATGGAGGAATCCTCACCTATTTTCCGCTGTAAGGATACGGCTTTTATGCAAGGGAGAAACTACCCCCCGTCCACCCCTCCAAAAATAGTCGAAAATAAGGTGTCCAGGAAGTTTCCTCCATTTTAGGTACCTGGAACCCCAAACAACCATTTATAAATGGCTGTTTCAATTGGATGATTCCAAATATTTATATAGGAAATGGTTGTTTCACCAAACATCCATTTATAAATGGTTGTTTGGGGTTCCAGGTACCTGCAACTTCCATTGGTGACCTTCCACAACTCGTCACCCGAAACGTCACGACTCCGATCACTTCAGGCCTCACAGGAGCTGGACCAAGCACTACGTGCAGCACAGGGAGCATTGGCTTGCTATAAGGCCAGGGGATTTTTCTTGAGGGAATTCGTCCCCAAAAATGATGAGTTCCCACACAGGGGTTCCCTAGCTGGTGGTGTGCTGTTTTTGGGGATGAAGTACTACCAAGTTATATGCAATTATACTAAATTAGAAAATTATAAGGTTTTTTTTAAACAACCAGTATTTTTTAACAACCAGTGGTTTCGAAGATTTTTATTTTCAACCTGATCCCTGCAAAAATGATCCAATTTGACGAGCATATTTTTCAAATGGATGGCAAAAACCCACCAACTAGATCGGATGGCCACTCAGAGTCAAACTTACTTTTGCAAAGATTCTCGAACAGATTTTTTCGTTTTTCCCTTGGAAAGAGATAAATCATCCCAAAATGTCTGGCAAGAATTGTGGACATCTTTGAAGAATTTCAGGTGGGGCTTTTAAAAAGACGCACCTTGACATTCGAGAAATTGCTATCAACAACCCTTCAAAGTGGGCGCTTCTAAACCAGGGGCCCAATAGTAGGGGCCCAAATTTCACTCCACTAGTTTTCGGGGTGGAAAAAAAAAACAGTGACCTATGTATTTCGGCCATTTTATAGGGGAAGTTATAACACCCCTTACCTTTTTCTGAGGATTGGCAACCGGGGCCCATTAGGATGTGGGGATGTGGGGCCAAAGAACTTCGGGGATTTGGTTTTGGAGAGCTTAGAACCCTACACTCTTGAACAGGTAACCTCGACAAAAAGGGGGAAGTATTTAAGGGCCAGGTGATTCAAGTCGTGACCTTTTGATCCCCCAATTGGAGGTCACTTTAACCCTTGAAAGGGTCACAAATCGCCATCCCAAAAAGGTCACAAAGGAATTGCCAGGGGTATATATCTTTTTACATACTGGGTCTTGGACCTTTCTCGTGCCAGCCTACAGGAAGTCGCCCCTTTTATCCCCGGTGTACCAGTGGGAGCTGTGGATAAAAGTTGTATTGGAAACACCTGCAACCTGGAGATGTCCTCTATTTTGGGGTGAAAGAACCCTCCAAAAGGCCCAAACTCCATTCAAAACACGGGGCCCCATTTGGGTTCCAGGCATACTTAAGATATTAGTACCAAATGGACTCATGTACAGAACGCATAGGACATGCTATATGAATGCTATATGTTTTTGAAATAACACCAGCTAGATTTTGTAGCCATAGTACTTTCAGTTTGGAAAACGATTTGTCCCCCTAAACTTCAACTACTGTAAGTTGAGTGTCGTTTTTTTTTTTTTCTGAACGAGCCCACGGGGTTTGTGCATTTGTTTTACCCAGCTACCCCCTCCCGTCCAGCGCCAAAAAAAAAACAGCTTCCTGTAAACCTTGACTGTAAAGAGCGCTGGTTCTTTACTTTTTACTATGATCTCCCGGAATGAATTGATCTACTGGAAATACATTTTCACCCAGGATTCATAAATTTGCACCCCTATCTGTTTAATTTGTAAAAAGCAGCCGATTATGAAGCAAACAGTTGCGAATGTGTTTTTGGTTGGGGTGATTCTTTACTTTTCCACTATGATCAATAGATCACCGAGATCATTATGTAAGAGAATATAGTGGATATGAATAAAAACATCCAACGTCTTCACCACCCTGGCACAACCATGGCCAAACTTGCATATGTAGGTCGAGTCGTGATGCTAACACTTCATTTTTTGGGGGTCTGTCATCATTTGATGGCCGAACCCTGAAGTCCGGTTTGGACCGTCCTCATGGGGGAATTCTTCGAGGCTCACTCCCCCCAATGCCACCGGGGACGGGACGCCGGCAAGCCGGTCCAGTGAAGGGTTGCAGGTGGGTAATCCCTTCATCAGGCCGGCTATTTCCTGGCACGGAATTGGCATACTTGGAGGATCCCAGGACGGACAGGATGTAAGTGGTTAATAACCATACATGATTTTTAGTTTTCGTCCCCTCAGGATCGGGTTGTGGCTGTTCCAAATTCCAAGTGGCCTAAATTTATGGCTGATGAGATAGATTGGGGTGATCCTAACCACTTATGATACCTGGGATGATCCTCCAAGTACTGTAGATTCCCATGATGATTAATGGATTGACTCCCCGACACCTTGGCGCAGAAAAACCGGGTGCTGACTGGATGTTGTCACGGCCCCTTTTTTTTGGTATGAAGATTTGGTGTTGGGCTGCCCAAACCTGCTAGAAAACGAGAATCACTGATCACTATTTTCATTTCTTGAAATCTAAAAATAAATCTTGACAATCCGCAGAAAAGATTTGCCAACGGCAGAAACATAAATTCTCAGGTCTCTTGTTGTTTCACTACCTGAAATGGGTGACAACAGTGAACCGATGTTGGGCGCGCGAAATCCCAATTTCGCGGTGACGCCTTTTCCGACAAGTGGCCTAACCACATTAGATTGTTGCAAACACCTGCATTTGGAAGGATACAAGATACAAAGGCCTTGATTCATTGAGGCTTGCAAAAGGGGCTGGGAGGCCAGATTGCTGCAAGTGGCAGTATGCCAAGTCCATGGTCCTTTTTTCCATCTGACTATTCTTCCCCTTCCGCATGTCCCTCAACTTTTGCGCGGGCCTAGCTGTCAAGGCGTTCTGCTGGAAGCAAGTGTATTGTTGATGGAAGAAATCCTGCGCCAGTTGCTTGGGTCGCATGGTGGATCGCGTTCCAATCGTCCCAGGCGCGTTATTTTTTTGCAACCGCTTAAGCCTTTGGAAATGCCAGCCCAAACAAAATGCCACCAAAAACAACAGGATTAAAAGAAGGCGGCCTCGTTAAATGATCAAGAGGTGGGCCCCAGCGGCGCATCAGCCTTGAGCTAGCGATGCGAAGGCGGAGGTAAGGAACCTTTTCCCGCTTGAGCCAATCATAACGTGACCCTGGTTTTTGGTGGGTAGGGGTTCCCAGCATGCAAATTTCCAATCATCCAGGCTGCCAACGATCGCAAGGGTGAAGCAAAGACCTCCAAATTGCTGGCGCAGATTCGCTTGGAAAAGGTGAGAAGCCTTAGTTATTCAGGATGAGCGGAGTTGGATCCTGATGTTCCTGAATAGCTTTGGGATGTTTTGGGAACACAAGTTGTTTTGGGAACATATATTTACCCAAGAAGGTGAAAAGTAGGTACGTGTCCCTGCCTTGGTCTCAGTACTGTTCAAAAAAATGGTTCGTGCTTGTATTATCCACATTGAGCTGGGGGCTCTCCAAGAGCCACCCTCACCGGAAAGAAATAGTTCTTTTCGTAAGTCATACGTTCATAAGACCATATTGAAAGACAAACCGGTGAGTTTCATAGCCTTTTTTTTCATTCTTAAGGATGAGTAAGATGGGTGGGTTGATTCAAAAAGACTCAGACAAGTTCGAAGTCGGCAAAAAAGATGAAAAACCCACCGGAACGGTTTTTGACGACCAATATCCAACAAACCTCTTTGTGTTGATAGTGGGGTTTCACATGTAACTTGTAAACTCAATAAGGGTTCTCCAGAAAAAAAAATCCAACAATTCTGTGGAACATACCCCAAACATCCAAATCTGGGGGGGTTGGGGATGCCTCGGGGTATGCTCCAGGGGTATGTTGGGGTTCTCTCAGGTTCTCCATTTTTTTGCCGTTTTGGACCCAAGATTTGCCAATATATTTGTTCTTCAAAACACTCGGGCCCCCAGCGGGTGGTTTTTTTCTCATCATTTCAAGCCGTTAAAGGTGATGTTTTTAGAAAACAACCAACCAAAAGAGGAAATGAACCTCGCAAATACTGAAGAAGTAACTGTGGGAGCCCTTCCAAATGGCCTATCAAATGCCTTGTAAAAGGGGGGTACTAACCACTTACGATACCTGGGATGATCTTCCAAATACCCTCCCTGAAACTAACCCATTGCACCTCAAAATGGATGGTTGGAAGACAATCTTTTTCTTGTTTGGATGGCTTATTCTTGGCAGATGCGAGCTGCTAGTTTTAAGGAGTGTTAAAAATGATGGCACTTTTCATGGAAACTGAAATCCCCAAAACTCAGGGTTTGAACTTTTGTACTTGGAGGATCATCCCAGTTAGTAAGGCCCCTAAGGATCGGGTTGTTTGTTCCCCTTCCACATGGCCCCACTGTTTTGGCTTATATATAAACGAGTCGATACCTTGGATGATCCTTCAAGTGATTCAGGTGATTCAGGTGGTAACTGTAACTTCACTCACTCAAAAGGTTTCAGCTTGGTTTCGTTGTTTTTTTTCTCATCGTTTCTGTTTTTTTTGAAGTGCCCCGGATTGGTAGGGACCCCCATCTTTTTTTCACCTGTGAGAGCTGTTTTTTTTACAAAAGAATTGGGTTGAAACTTGAACCAGAATCTGAGGAGAAACATTGGAACAAACTCAGTGATTTTGATGGATTTGATATGACGGAGATTCATGATTTTATGCCTGCATCTCTCTCCGAAAAAGATTCGAACATATCTTTTTTTTTTGGGGAACTGGAACCACCACCCAAAACCAACCCACATTTCAAATTCGCCACTGGAAGCCGAGGAAGAACCTGGTGAAGCCTTCCGTGCGGCAGAACAGGCCATCTTTGGGGGTTTGTTTGATGGCCAGTTGACCTGAGAAAGGTTGATTAAAAAAACTCAAGAACTGAATACCTCAAATAAGCAATGAACAAAACCAGGGTGGTGAAACTGAAACTTCATTTTTTTTGAATTTTCACCCCGATTTTTTTGGGGTTTCATGATCCAATTTGACGAGCGCATCTTTTTCAAATGGGGTGGTTCAACCACCAACTAGAAAACCTAGTTGAGAGAACATTATTTTTATTCACCATGCAAGCATTTTTTTTTTGGAAGATGATGTATTTGGTCATAAGAAAACTGATAAACTACACAAAACTGCTGCTGAATTGGCCGGATATTCGAAGCCATCAACAATACAATCACATAGACGAGCAGAATAAAAGGCCTAAGAAAATTGCCTTCGCCACTTCTGACACCCAATCGACCCACCGACATTGGCAAGATTGTTTCAAGCGGTGTTTTTTCTCTATGGGGTGCCACGCCTAAATTATGATTGCCACCAGTTAAAAAACATGGAGCTACAACTCATGTAAATGGCCTTATAAATGAGTAACTGGGGTTATTTCACCACTATATGGATTCATTTCACCCTACTTATAACCGGATCCAGGGCCCAGGAAATCGCCAGCCTTATCAAGGGGTAAAAGCCACCATCATCCTTGAAAAAAACCACCAGATTCCCATGGTATTTTTTTTTAAAAATTCTGGGAATTTCGTTTTATATCTCAAAAAGTTTACTTGGATGTCCCAGGAAGATAGTAAATGGTTAGTAAGTGGGTTATAACCCCAATATACCCCATTTATAGGCAGGTTATAACC
>DF239986.1:58728-111657 GCA_000507305.1 Breviolum minutum Mf 1.05b.01
GTTGTTGTTGTTGTTGTTGTTGTTGTTGTTGTTGTTGTTGTTGTTGTTGTTGTTGTTGTTGTTGTTGTTGTTGTTGTTGTTGTTGTTGTTGGTTGTTGTTGTTGTTGTTGTTGTTGTTGTTGTTGTTGTTGTTGTTGTTGTTGTTGTTGTTGTTGTTTCTCTCAGGTACACTCCTCTCAGGCACACACCCCTTGAGGAAAACTTCTTGAGCAACCTTCAGCCACGTTTTTTTTTTCAAAGACGAGGCGATCGTCGTGGTGAAGGAGAGGCATGGCAAATGATTGCCAAGATTCACTTGAGCAGAGGCCGGGTCATCAAAGGTGGCATCGATGGACTTGTAACTCAGATGGGGTGCAATTATAGAGTGTACACCCTGGAAGATTAACACGGAACCTACAAATCACCCATTTAGATTGGAAAATACTCTTCCAAACCTCCATGATTATGTTCCATGTCAATCTTCATGGGTGTAGCATAAATGATATCATTACTGTTGATGGAAGAACATCCGGCTAACCAGTTGAGGTTGGTAGTTTATCCCATATGTACCAGGTTGTATTCATCCCAGGTGGTGCAGGATTTCTTCCATCAACAGTTTATCGTTCCGTCAAATCATCAACTTGTTCATTTTTAAGGGTTGAATTCAGGCTTTTCACCTTTGCTTTCGTTTGACTGGGATAGCACCCCTTAAACGTAGTGGTCTTCTATTCTTTTCCCCCCTCAATAGGGCCCTGGCAAAACACCGTGCCACATCTTTACGGTGAAACAAGATCAGGTATGCACAAACAGCAAAATACCAACTGAAGAATTAACAAAAAACCATACGAAAATAACGATACACACCAGACACACTGCATATAGAGTTTGTGGAAAGAGAAGCTGAGTTTGTTGATGGCTATTTAATCCTGCACCTTGCGATGTATAGTTTTTTTCCTGTTTCATAGTTTCACGAGATTTGGTGAACTTATGTAGATGATATGATATTGAATTGATATCATGTGTAGTGTTTCACGGTCTGATGCTATTTACTATTGACTTAACTCAGTGCCGTGGACAAAAAACCCAAGGTGATGCTCAACAAGCCCAACGTGCGGCGGAGGAATGCGCACTTGCCTATAGGCGGGTAAATGGTTCATCCAATCTAGGTGATATGTACTGAAAAAGGCGAGCACCAGCTGAGGTTGGTAGTTTATCCCGTTATTTACAGTCTTTTTACCCTCCCTGAGACTAACAGCAAACGCACCTGAAAATTGGCCGAAACCCGGAAAGGAAACGAGAAAGTATTCCAACCATCCATTTTCAGGGGCGAAAATGTTAGTTGCAGGGAGTGTATACCAATTTCTTCCACTAATTAACAACTGGGTGGTGAAACTTCAAACATTTTTTGTGATTTTCATTTCTATTTGGGGGTTTCCTAAAATGGTGGTACCCAACAACCATTGGTTTTCCTACTAAAAAAATGATCATTTTGGGGTGTTTGGGGGGTACCACCGTTTAAGGAAACACCCATTTGGGGAAGATGAACCTATTTTGATGAGCATATTTTTCAGATGGGTGGTTCAAGCTCCCAACTAGACACATATCGATTGACAATTTGCCATTTTTCCCTTGAGGAGTGGAGAGAGTCAGATCCCATCGGGGGTGGGCCTGGCTGGTGGTTCATGGATTTATCCATGTATGAAATCCAGGTGAGCAGTGACTAAAAACCCTGGTTATTTGCTGTATATAGATGATTATGCTACCAGTCATACTGTTGATGGTTCAGAAATCTTGCGAGAAAACCACCTGGGATGGTGCTAAAACTCTGTAAATAATTAGATATTTACATTATCATTATTTACCATATCAGCTGGTTAGCCGGATTTCTGAACCATCAACAGTATCACGATCATCATAAGCCATTTTAAGGATCCCTATATGAACCAATCAGTATTGCATGGTTCATGTCATGTCAGGTTTTTTTTCTTGCAGTTGCTTAGGTGAGGCCCATTCCAAACCCCGTTTTCTTCGGGGGGTCCAAACGACTTTTTGTTGTTGGTCAGGAAATTGGGCGATAAGAAAGGTCGCGCAGAAGCAGCTCAGTTGGTAGCTGATGTCCATTTTGCCTTGGCTTCTATGGGCCTAGGAAATCCACAGGCGCGTTACGGGGAGGGGGAAGGGTTGCTGTCCGTGTTAGTATCCTTCAAAGAAAGGGATTTTTTCCACCGAAATTAGTTCTGTGGAGAGTTTTTTGGATTCTGAATTGACAAGTTCATTCTGGAATGGAATGGAATGGTTCAATTCGTGATGTGATTTTACCACATTTGCCTATTTCTAGGTGCTTCCGGGGGGATTTCAGGGCCCTGATGACAAGGGATGGGAACATTCAACCCAATCGCGCAAAATCCCCCGTGGAAAACGGTTACCAGAGATCCATCGGTCTAACAGGGATCAGTAAATTGCCCATGAACGTATGGTAAATTTGCGGGATTTCCCTTAACCAAATAGAATCCATGAAGTTTGGGTTGGTGTCATATAAGCCATAGCATCCATGTGACTGGTATAATAATTACCCACATTTACCAGAAAAGTCAACCATCCATGTAGGTAATGACCCTTGTCTAATCCAGTCCTATTGAGCTGTGAGAGAAAACCCTGTCCCTATGAAACAACCAGGGTTCAATGGAAAGTATCCAGAGTTTTTTTTTTGTTTCGTGGCTCAATTTAAGGGGCCTTTTCACCTGGCGCCCCGGAACGCCGATCCTTATGGAGTTTATGGGGCCACAGAGGGCCTCAATGGAATCCGTATCCGGCCGGTCTTGTTTCGTGCTTGGATGTTTGTTAGGAAGTTTAGTGGCTAGTACTTTGGTTGGTTCACCTACTTATCCCATAGGATCCATGGGACTGGTATATTTACCTACTTTTACCATACAGCCAAATGTATGGTAAATATGTCATACATGGATGGTATGGGTTATAAATGGGCTATTCCTTGGGGTTATAACCAACCCACTGACTCCGATCACCCACTGACTCCGATCACTTCCAACATCACGACTCTATCGTGACTCAACCGGCATGGCTTGCAACGGGAAGGAAGCTTTGAAGGCTTCACAAGAGGCAGTGCAGCTTTATCAGGACCAACCCTGGATGGATGGTGAAGTAAGTGGATTTCCCATAGGTTCCAAGGAATCCTCCGAGACAAAAATGGCAGAACATGTATTTTGTTTATTTCAGGTTGGTAAAAGGTGTTCGAATTTACTGCGAAAATTGGATTTGAAGTATCATTTTTTAGGAGTCACTTATTGTAGATATGGTAAATTCGAACAAACATGTCCCCCGAAAACCGGCATTTTGAGGCCATGTATAGGGGTTGTCCCAGTGATAACGAATCGGCTCCGGGCCCACTTTGTAGGGAAGTTTCATCCAATAAATGTCTTTTGGCCTTCAACTGCATGGTCTTCTTCGTAGACATACACCCCTGATGGAAGAATTCCTGGACCACCTGGGATGAATGAAACTTGTAAATAATGAGATAAACTACCAACCTCAACTGGTTAGCCGGATTTCTTCCATCAACAGTATCACTCAAATTACCCTGCTTGAAACTGACATAGCCCCTGAAAAATGATGGTTGGAAGACGATCCTTTCCTTTTGATAAACGCTAACTTGTCAGGGGTGAGCTGTTAAACTTCAGGAGTGTAAGAACTGGACATATATTGATCTCTCACCCCGACTGCGTGGGGTTGCACATGTCCCTTTTGGGGTGATTTGAAATATCACCTAAATTTTGCTGCTCAAAAATGATGCTCATCTGGTCATCTGGTCTGTTTTTTTTTTTCTGTGATGTTTATGCGGATGTTTACAGAGGGTGACATATCCCGCCAACCCTGTGCACATATCGTCGGAAAGGAACTTGGAGAGAAGCAACAAGCAGCCATTTCTCTTCATATCTTGGCCAACGTCTCTTGGTTTCGCAAGTATTTTTCGCCCAACAAAAAACCACGGTCAGGTGGGCCCCTAAAACCATATCTAGGTGGTTTCAAATATTTTTTCCCAATTTGACTAATATTTTTCAGATGGGTTGAAACCACCAACCAGATATACAAAGGGGGGTGAAATGAACTCCTATCAGTAGGGTGATTTCCCACCCCAGTTTCCCACCCGTGGCCTCGCCCTGAAAGGTTTGATCAGAGGGGTCCCACTTGGAGGATCATCCCAGGACGGACGGATACGTCGTTAATAACCATGGTTAAGGTTTCGTGCCCTAACGATCGGGTTGATCTACTTATGAATGGCTTGTAAGCCTCTTAACTAACCACTTACTAAGTGCAGACCGATCCTCTAAGCAGTGGCACCAAATCTTGTAGTTCTGATTTGTATCATGGTTCTTTCCTATTCTTTAGTCTCAGATGAATGTCCACTCTTGCGACCACCCTTGTGCTATTGTGATTATTGCCTAAGGGTACCAAACTCTTTTTCTTGGACAGCCAACAGTACAGTTTTTGTTCAAATGATTTTTCTGGTCCTGGTTAAAAACTGCCATGTAGCATAGAAATTACCTACTTGGCCGCAATATACCGCTTATATATATATCAGGTTTTCTCTTGCCTTGGTTTGAGGGTTACACAGCTTTTCAAATTAGCGGCTAAACAACCCAAAAATCACCCACTTGAAATGCGGAAAAATCATTCCAAACCTCCATGACATTTGGGTTCAAAACATGTGAATTTTCCAGGGGTCTAATAAAGAAACATCCAATAAAATCAACCCCCATATACACCAAAAAAATATCACCTTAATGAAATATAGTGGATATTTATTGGACGTATATATGTAATATATATATATATCCCCTTCATTTTTTTGGATGTACATGTTTGAAAACCTGTAGCAAACCTTCATTGAACCGATCTTGGTCCCTTTTAAGGCCAACTTGATGAATCGAAACTTCGAGGATGCCTTAAAAGCTGCCCAGGAGCAGACCGGGGAGGAAATCGGCTGGAGAATTTGTGTAGCTGTTGGTGCAAAGCGGACCCCAAAGTCACCAGTTTAGAAGTAGGGTGAAATAACTCCACGGATTTCGGGGTGAAATGACACCAGTTACTGCTTAATAAGGCTATTATAAGGGTTCCATATCTCCATTTTGGGGGCTTCCCTGAATGTTTTCAAAGTCAAAGATTTTGGGAATACGTTTCAAAGGTGTAGGGCCATTCGTTTTTGATCAACAGTAGAAGTGCCAAATGGGAATATCCCGGCAAGGTAGACCCAAAAACCAGTTGTAAGTAGGGTGAAATAACTCCACTTATAGGGATGAAATGACTTAACCCCATTTTTAAGGCCATTTATAAGGGTTCCATAACTCCATTGATAACGAATCGGCTTCGGGCCCACTTTGTAGGGATGCTTTATTTTTTCTCCCCTGTTTGGCAGAAAAAATGGAGATTGGAAGATCTTTAGTGGAGTTTTCTGGGTTGAAATGATGGCATAATATATAATGTTCAAAAGTATAAATATATAATATTTATATATACATCATACATATACACAGAAATCATTTATATTATGCACATATATATATATATATATTTGTATACATATCGCAAGTGCTTAAGTATCCCAGATCACGCAAACTCATATCTATTCTTAATGATCTTTGTTATGTGCTGACAAGGAAGTGATGTAACATCCATTTTTTTGTACACTGTTTCCTGGCCCAGTTTCCTTTTCCTCCCTTGAAGGGTGGCGGCCCACAGTTTTTTCCCCAAGAAAGAATCCATGGATGATCTTACACAACTCTTCACACTTCGATCTCGATCACCTCCAAGAAATGAAGCTTTTGTCTTGTATAGTGAGAGAATCTTGAGGGATTTTTTCCCCAACAGCAGAATGCTATGGGGTCTTTGCACAATATGGATTTCGGTCCCTTTGAAGATGTATTTCCTATAAAAAATGGTGATTTTCCATCACCATGTTAGTTTACTAGAGGGTACAAGTCCTGAGATGATCCTCCAAGTAGATCCACAATATCCACACCTTCACCCTTCGCACCACTTCCTCCTTGAATTCAAGGATGCCGAGTCCGCCTTCCGTGGCCTGCGTGATACGGTGGGCGAGGCGAGGTGGATGGGGGGTTTTGTTGGGGGTTGTATACATCCTAGAGATTTAACGTATATACCTTGGAGGGGTTTGCCAACACCCCTGGTTCACAGCGGGGTTGCCAACCAGGGGCTTTGGGTAAAAATGGCTGGGGTTCGCAAGCCTGAAGTTTACTCCACCTGGAGTTCCCAACGGTTCTACACCATGGCGAAGAACGACATGACGGCGGAGATTTCGAACTCTTCGGTTGCGAGGATCAAGGAGGAGGTGATAAATATCTAGACGAAGTTCCCTGCCTTCAAGGTCCCGAAGAATGAGGATCTGATCACGGATGACAGATGGCTGAGCTTGCGGAGTAGTAGAGTAGCGGCAGCCTGATGACAAGCGTCTTCCCTGCAAGATTGGCATTGTGGTGAAAAAATAATCTACATCCCTGAAGTTTAACATAGCCCCTGAAAAATGGAGCTTGGAAGACTACTTTCCTTTCGGAAGATAACTTTTCAGGGGCTATGTTAAGCTTCAGGTGGGTATTCATTTTATCGAAGGGAACCCATTTTGAATCTGCAGGATTTCCATTTCTTGCCAGTGTTTTGGCAGGACCCACTAGATACCCAAATTGATGGTATGTAATAGGTGTTTCCTTTCAAACATGGGCCACTTTGGGTATCTATGTGAGAATTTCAGGGGGAGCAAGTACTTGCATTTTTTTGTTGATTTCTTTTGGAACTGTCATGAACTTTCTAGTGTGGCTCATCACCATCTGCAGGATATTTCCACCGGCGAAGCTGAAACATCCATTTTTGATTGGTTGTTTCAATTGGATGATGAGCCAAATCTTTACATAAGAATGGTAAAACTAACCAAAGGTCCCAACCATCGGAAGACTCAACCGTAGACCTTTGTGAACTATTCAGACCAAGGAAGCCCATCTTCACTTACAGGTTTCCTTTACCAGGTGTAGCTATGAAGAATCCAAAATATCCACCAACACTTTAAACGGACCACCTACTGATATGTTTTGAAGGGTTATATTTGTATATGTATTTATATATTTATGTAAATATCAATAGACACAATGTGTACATATAGTATAGCTCAACCACATTCCTCACTGGATGCTCCGAATTTTATTGGTGAAAAAGCAACTCAAATTAATCCCAATCGAACTCCCAACTTCGGGCCCTATCCTTTTCTACAAAGCACCTGTCACAGCCATCGTTTTGCTGGGGAAAATGAACGGCTGGTTCAACGCCTAAAAGATCACCCAAAATTGAAGAGGAAAATCATTTGAACCAGCAACACCTCCTTGAATTTGGTTTCCAACTTGTTAAATTTCCAGGGGTGTACTTACATTTGATCATCGCTTTATGCCCCACATGTATGTAAATATTCCAGTCCTATGGAGCATATGGGGGGTGGGAATAAACGACGAACCTCCTGGAACATCCATTTTTTTTATCGGTTGTTTCAATTGGATGATGAACCACATCTTTACAAACAAAACGTGGTAAAACTAACCAAAGATCCACTAAAAGATTTGGTTAAATGTCTGGTTTCCAGGCTTAAGATTTTCTTCGCTTTTTTTTTCCCAGAAAAAAGTCGACACCCGTCTTTTGGATGGGGGAAATTCCCATGAGAAATTTGGAGGCGGGCTCCTTGATGCTGCAGTCTGGTGCTCACGTGGGAAACCGCGACTTCGAAGAGGCGAAAAGATGTGCCAAGGACGAAACTGCTGCGTCGCGTTGGAATGTCCCATCTGAGGCAATGGAGAAAAAAAGGGCCCAAACGGTTGGTTGGGTTATATAGGGGGATGAAATTTCCTACCCAGTTATAGAGGGATGATGATAAACTATGAAATGAGGATCATCGGATTTTTTGGGGGATCCCACAGATTTCATGGGAATTTCGTGGCGAGTTTCTGGGTCAAATTATAGCGACCAAAAACCACGGAGGTTTTTAAACCTCAATTTCGGTAGCTGAGGCCGGTAAGTTTGGAATCCCTGTCTTACTTTTTAATGTTTTTTAATGGTGAGGGTCCAGCTTCATAACCAATAATGACGGATCCATGGGACGAGTTTTTTTTTGTATATTTACGGATACGTGGATGGGTGATTTTTATTCGGTGAATTAGTTGAATATACCAGTCGTCCCATAAATCTTTTGGGTAATCCCTGGAAATCAAGCCGAACACTACAAACATAATCCCTTGGAATGGTTGATTATAAACCCCCTACTAAAATAGTTATGTTTCATTTCCAAAGACTATGACTATTTTATGGTCGACTTGGACCTCCAGGGTAATGAATGAAAGGATGCTGTTTCTTTCTTTTGAAAGCTTCATCCGATGATGATTTTGGTTGAACTAATTTAAGGGCTGCCCTTATTGAGGGACCTGCTGGTCGCTTAACGGAACCGCTTTTGAAATCCTCGTAATCTTTGAGATCCTCACAACGATTTTTGTCGGTAATACCTAGTTGATTCTCATTGCGATTCATTTTAGTTTAGCGGAAGTTGAACCGGATATGGGATTCGCAAACATACCAACAGATTTCACTTTTTTGGCAGCGTAGATGTTTTGTGCATGTTTCATAGAAATCGTCAAATCAGCTATTCTCATTCTTGGAGCTTTGTGGTAAGTCAGATTCCGAACCATGAGGTTTCACTTGGTGCCACCAGGGTTGTTTGTTGGTCTTCCTATGACGATGTTGCAACTAATTCGCAGGAATCTCGGGACATGTTCAAGTCTGCCGGTGACTACCAGGTGGGACCGGAAGAGATGAGGGATGTGTGATCAACAGAAATGCATATTTGCTTAACCTCGGGAAGGTTCTACACTTATACTATAAAGATACTATTTATAGAATATTTATAGATACTATATAGATGGTAGATGATACTATATATACTATCAAATTATGTCACTTAAGACAACAGCAAGCAACTTCTTTCAGGAGCCGGTTTGGAATGCTTATAGATTCTATTAAATTCTGATGAAATGATCACCGGACATGAGCCACAAAGCCACAAAACCAAGTCAACGATGGATCAACACTGGTGCAAACGGTTTTGGAAGCGCTTGCCCACATAGGAGATGTTCGTTGTATCTAAAATCATCAACCATAAGAAGAGAAGATTGGGAGCTACCCCCCAAATTTTTCATCACCAAATGAAGAATGCAGTTAGATATGAATGGGGGGTTACACCCGCCGGATTTTAAATATAGCCCCTAAAAGATGTTGCGAAAGGAAGACACGCCTTTCCTTGCCGCGTGGTAAAGTTTGTTTTCCATATCTTCCAGAGCCTGTTTAACATGTCGTCGTGTTGACTTGTTCCTATCGTGGCCTTGTAGTGAGATATCCTCCTTGTCGACATGGGAGGTTCATTTAGTTGATGGTCGTTGATGATCGTTTTTCTTTTTGCATGAGGTACAAAGAGGACATATTCTTAGAATCCGGTTCTTACACGGACATCATACCCAGAAACAATACAACCATGTTGTGATTTTTGTCAAAGAAGTGTTTGAGTCATAAAGGTCTCGAGCTGGAGCACCAAAAAACATCTTTTGGAGAAGCTGCATTTTTTAGAAGAACCGGCTACAATTTGACGACAGTAGGTTTTGTATTCTCAAAAGGTGCCTTAAGGGTGTGCTGCAAAAGAATATGCATTGAGGCTCTTTTTTTCTCTGTTTTCTTCTAGGTGGTGGTTTCAAATATTTTTTGTTTTCACCCCTATTTGGGGAAGATTCCCAATTTGACTAATATTTTTCAAATGGGTTGAAACCACCAACCCGTTTTTTTTTTTTCTCGAATTCTTCAACTTTTGCAGGGAGAAGATTCCATCGAGGACTTTATGGATCACGTGGAAGGTTATGAGAAAGGCGGACAGAGTCCGTCTGTGGGGAGGGTTTACTGTGTCACCGATGGTAGGGAAGAAACCTGGTATATATGAAACTCCCTGAATCAGATAACATAGCAGCTGAAAATAGGCCAGGCCCCAAAAGGAAACGATTGTATTCCAACCATCCAATTGTTAGGTGCAAAAATGTTAGTTTTAGGGAGTGTACCCCCCGGTTGGTGGAACCTCAAATGGTAGTTGAGTAAAGGGAATCCCTTTGCCAAAATGCCCCAAGAACTCAAGTATTGGAATTATGGGAAAATTTGCCCAGTGATTTATACTGTTGAACATTTTTCAAGTTCGTATGTTTAGTGGTGCTAGGTCAAAGGCAGTTTCCCAAAACTTCCCTGTGTGTTTTGAACCGAGGAACCAGATTCCATGTTGAAGACCCACAATTCAGGTTCTATGTTTGTTTTTAGTATTTTCAGGTGAACCAGTCGTTAGGGTTGTCTGGAGGGTAGGGTAGCTGATTTTAATCTCGTTGGGATGCAAAATCCCTACCAGTAACACTTAGTAAAAGGTACCAAATCTAGAACTACAAGGCAATGCAACAGCTCAGAATGGTTATCTCTCGCACACACATTTCCTAGTGTAACAAAAAACATGATCTATATATAACCTGCAAGTAAAAGACCCGGAATTGTTGATTATACATCTTTACTGATATGGTCTTTTCCAAAAGACCATGCAAAAGCATAGTCTTTGGACTTCCAGAGTATACATATGCTGCCAATGGCTGACTTTTCTACCCAACATGAGCCACCGAGCCTTTGTAACATTTTCATACGCCGCTTTTCTTGAGACGGAACATTTGAGATCGTCACTGACATTTTTTCGGTGTGATTTCTCATTGAATTGTAAGCAAATTCTAACAAGATATGATGTTTATTGTCAACAACATTCCTTTATATTATATCCAATACCGCAATCTCGTTGGCAAAGATACATTTTTGACAGTTTAGTGTCATTTTGATTTTCATACTTGCCAAGCTTTGTTAAGTATGTGAAACAGAAAGATGCCAAAGTTTACTGCTTCAACGGCAGATCGAAGTCTTGAAAACTCGTTGTTCTTTTGGTATGATTTTTAAAAAACTATAATTCTCCGCTCATTCTCATTCCTTGCCATTTTTGGGTAATGAAGCTAAACTTTCTGCCAAAAAAACCTGCTACGTAAAAATTCGCGAATCCCCACAAACTACCACGCAAAAAATCACCACCGTTGTGCCCGTTGGGAGGTCGTCAGAATTTGGATGACTTCCGTGGTTTTTCCATGCGTCGCAGCGACCCCATGGTGACCAAGGGCGGACCGGGACGACGGGAACGAGCACCCAGGCGTGGGCCGTCCGTTTTGAAGGTCGTGCAGCTTCTGCCTAGGTGGGTTTGGTGGTGAGTGGGTGGTGAGTGCAGCAAATGAGCAATGATTTGTACTCTAAGAGGGTAGGATGGGGTTGGGGGTACATTGACCTTGAAAAGAGGAGTCACTAGGTGTTGGTTTCAAATATTTTTTATTTTCACCCCTATTTGGGGAAATGATCCAATTTGACGAGCATATTTTTCAAAGGGGTTGGAACCACCAACCAGAAGAAAACCCTTGAGCATTTCGGAATTTTCCCGTAGTGAATGAGCAAATGAGCAATTGGTTGGGGGTTGAGCACCAGCCGGTTATAGATGGGAACTTTTTTTCTCAGGATGCCAAATGGGTTTGCTTGGCACTTTATTTTCCTGGTGAGACTGTCCGACGAGTGGCGCGGAATACATATCATTTGCAGATGATGAAATTGTCAAATCATAGTACGCTCGTTGCAACATCTTCAGATTGAAGATATGAAAAACATATGGCATTTGTGTATCTTTTTCATATCAGGGAAGTGACTATGTGTGGTGAAATATAGCTATAGGAACAAGTTGAGATTTCGGGAAAAAACTGACAGAAGTTGAGTACCACAGGAGAAGCACAGTTTGGGGGATTCCAATCATTCACTTTGAAGATCAATAATTTCAGCCACACTAGTTTGGAGGATAGAACAGATATATGTAGAAGTGTAGATGTGTATGTATTGATAAAGCACATATGTGCTCATAGACTGATACATCGCACTTCACGTAAACAAACTGTTTTACAGATGGTTTTCACCTCACTGTTTCCAAAGCATAGGCGCACTGTATCTCAGCCATTGTATCTCCTTTTCTGCACATTTGGCGGAGATGGGGCACATAAATAGGATCAAACCATCACTCTTCCAACCACCATTTTTTATATGTTATGAACCACCGTTTGTTATAGTAAGGGTCTCTCATCATCCAAATGGAACCCCACCGTTCTCTTCTAAATGGTTGGTGGCAACGACTTCCAGGTTTTTGGTATTCCCTAATTGGACCCTCAAAACTGGCGTCATTTTGAGGACCCTACCCCTGCGTCATACAGGTTCAAACCCTTCCATTGGAGGGTCCAAGATCCTTAGGGTTGGTGTAAAACACGTAAAACACTTCATGTCAACAGTTCAGCTTCCCTTCCACTCCCATCCCAGTCATCTTCCACCAGGAAGCCGCGACAAATGTCTAACGTTTCGGACATCGAGCTGATCAAAATGGATAGTTCAAAGGAGGGAAAGGCCGAAAGTTGAAAGTTGAAGGGCTGTTTTTGTTGTAGAAAAATTCGGAATGGCTGGTTGGTTGGGTCTTTGGGGGTTGAACTAAAATTGAAGATATCTTCTGGTAAACTAACATGGCCATGAAAAATGGACCCTGAATGAAGATGTATTTTCTATTGCACATGGTGATTTTCTATTCCCATCTTAGTTTACTGGAGCGTTTTGCTGATACGTAGGAGGTATATCAATTGACCAGTCAGAAAGTCAGTCAGAAATCAAACAAACTTGCCAGGTTCGTTGTAGCCTGGCTTCTTAGTGGCTTTGGGCACAAGGTAGTTGACTTGAATATTGTGAGGTTTTCATTTTTTTATTTCTGGTCCCCATTCAAACCAGTTTTTTTTTCCCCACTGTTTATTTTTAGTTTATTTGTTATTTTTGTTTTTTTACAGATACTATTATTCATATAGATAATGGCTAGACATTTGTGTTCAAATCTCGAATGCCCATTGCCATAGGGTCAATTCACACATATTCATACTGACTAACGCCATAGAAATCAACCATCCATGTAGGTACATACCGTTGTTACATACCCATTGATCCTATGATAAATTTACAGAAAAAGGTTTGCAGCTAGCAGTTGCAAGTATAGGACGTCGAATAACCCGAGTGAGCCCCCTTTATTCAGGCCAAAAAAGTCGGGGGCTTCATTATATTTCAATCACTCCATTGAAATAAGCATCGTGCTTTTAAAACCCCCACGTCGCTTTTTACAGGTCACCTTAGCCTTTTTTGATGGCTTCGAAAGCCGATCTGCAGGCAACTGATTGGCGCGGGATTCGTCTGTGTCGTGGTTTCTTTTTTTGTTGGGGTAGGACGACTGGGATCATTACAGTTACCTAATTTCTTTTGGGAGAATCAACGTTTGATGAAAACATGTTGCTGATCATTTTTGAAAGAGGGAGTTGCCCCCCAAAAATATATATGTAATGAAGGTCAAGGTTGGTGTCAATATAATGACCCCATTGTTTTGGGGTGGGGATTTTGAACAAAGATTATTGCAATGGATCACAAACTATGCAATGGATCTCAGTCCTCGTTTTTTGCGATCTTTTGAACATGGAATCCAACAAAAGATCCTTTGCAAGGTGATTCAAGTCGTGATCTTTTTGTCCCCGATCATTGGAGGTCACCAACAACCTTTGAAGGGGTCACGTTTTCACCATCCCAAAAAGGTCACAAAAAGAATCACCTGGTAGTACTTTTTTTCCTTGGGTGCGAATGCGAGCAGCACCAAAGTCAGAACCTGCCGACCTTTCTCTCCGCTCAAACCAGTAACTTTTCAGGGAACATGTTGGATGTCCATATAGGGGGAACAAAATTCCGTGGGGTGAAGAGTGGCTGTCCAGCCATATAGGATGTAACCCTACTGAGGTTATAAATTACAGCCAAGATGGGCCCTAGGATGAAATCCATTAATTACAATTCCTACAAGATGGGCCCCTACCAGTTATAAGTAGGATTATATAAGTCCACGCATAGGGGCTATAATAAGGTATAACCTCAGTCACCCATTGATTTTCGGCCATTCATAGGGGTTACCCTCGCTGAAACTAACATAGCACTTGAACATGATGGTTTCCAAAAGGAATCTCCTTTTCCAGAGGTCTATCATCAGGTGCTACGTTGGTTTCAGGGAGTGTAGTTGTAACTTGTATATTGGATCTGCAGCAAAAAATGTTGCACCATTTCGAAGATTTTCTAGCTGAAAAAAGGCCCCAAGCACCAAAAGAAAAGTGATTGGTCTTCCAACCAAAAAGTCTTGAGGGGCGATGTTTGTTAGGTTTGGGGGGTGTATATGATATACCCCCATAAGATCCATGTATGTTATATTATGGTAAATGGAAGTAAATATGCCGGATCCTATGGGGTATATATAAAGGAATCCCTCAAGTTCGTGGATGATGATAAACCCCGGAAACAACCAAAAAAAAGAGGTGATCGCCTAGACTTTTAGGGATCGATATATTGTATACCCCCCCAAAAAACAAACATGACCGGCTGGAAGCACAACCAAATGAAGATGTATTTTCTATTAAACATGGCGATTTTCCAGCCAGTCACTATTAGTTTTCGGGGGTGTAACTCAACAAACCTGAGTCTGTACACTTTCATTTCGCTTGTGATTTTGGGACAGGCCCAACCTTGAAACCTCCTACATGGCGTGAGTTTGTCGATTTCGTAGGTGGTGGACAGCGACCAGCCCCGAAAGCCGCTGCTGCTGCGGGTGGTGGCGGTGTAGCTTCATTGGGTATCCCTGAAAAGGCGAGAAACACCGGCAGAAGACATCGAAGAGAAATGGGGGGACCTTTTTTTCCTGTCCAAAGCAGATCTATTCCACCAGGGTAGCCGGGTAGCAACTCCGAAAAGGACGTTTTTTTTTTGAAAAAAAAACAACGCCATTTTTTTGATGTAAAGATTTTGATCGCATCATCCCCATTGTTTCACAACCATTTTACGAATAGGTGTTTCAGGTTCCAGGCACTGATTTCTCCTATAAAGATACATGAAGAAATATCAGAATCTCATGGTAGGGAGAAAATCATTTCAAAAGGTCACAATGAAACTCCATTTTTTTTTTTGTGAGGTTTTGGGATGACTTCGTACTAGTAAATGGTGAAACACTCCGGTCAATCATCATGGCCAAGGGAAAATGGACTATTTCAAGATGTATTTTTCAATTGAACGTGAGAATTTGCCATTGTCATGTTGAGTGACCCTCACCAAAAGTTTCGGATACCAAAAATGCAGGTACTGAAGCTTATGTTTGGCAATTTCAGGGCTGGGTCTTTCCTTAAAATAAAGCCCATACAGCTTATATGAGGTAAGGATTCCTCCATTTTAGGTACTAACAAAATCTTTGGGACCCACCTCCGCCCATAAAAAACATCCCATTCCCTGGGGTATTTTTCAATCATTTCCATCGGATCCCCTTGGGGATCTGATTCGTTCAGAAAAGTCAGCATGCTTCCAAGCCAACTTGGATCACTATAGGTGATTACCACTCAGAATAACATCATGAGCTCAAAATAAATTTGGTGATCAGATCAAGAACTTGATTGATGGATGGATTGATTAATTAATTAATTAAACTTAATTAATCAATTAATTACTTCATGATTAGTTAATTGCTTTCTCGCTTGCTTGCTTTGTTCGCATTTTTTGGGGCATGTCTCTGCCGCAGGAAGCCCCCCCAATTACCTCTCCACGACTCCATCGAAAAACGGAATTTTCAGGAGCAGGTGCTCTACAGCGTACGCTGGGTACAAGCCTCCACCAGCAAGAAGGCGGAGCCAGGAAAGAAGACCCGCAGAGAGTTCACCAAGGACGACGATGAAACCTTTGTTGGCTGGAAAATCTTTGTTTTTTTTTCTGCAACGGTGGGGTGGGTGGGTGGTACGAGTTGTGTGGTTAACAATGTAATGTGACGTAGATTAGTAAGAGGGAGCATTTTCGTTGTTTTTATTTTTGAATACGCGTCACTAAACATGAAATTTTGAATAATATAATCACTGAATTCCGGTCTTCAGATAAGAGTTTCAGAATTTTCAAGACTGACATAAATGATGATATCATAACACCCCCCCGGCTACCAGGAAGTAAAAGCTTTTTTTTTGGCCGTTTTCCGCGTTTCCTACGCAGATTTGATCCCTACTTAGTAAAACCTGGTAACAGTACCCCAGGCTTCCACATTTTCTCATTAAACATCAAGGTGAAACCAAATCTTCCCAGCAACGGAGTGACAACCCTGGAAACCCTTCGAGGTCAATCTCGTACTCAGTTCTCAGTCCAACAAGGTAGAGATTGAATTTAGAATAAATGTTTGCCCAAGATTTGTGTCGTTTTTATCTTTGTGTTAGAACTTAGAAACCAAAAAAAAACAACAGCCTTGTATACAAATCAATGTTTTTATATGTTTTTATAAAACATACTGCTGATGGACAAAATCCTGCACCAGTTGATAGGCAGTTTATCCCATTATCTAAAAGGTTTTTATACATACCAGGCGGTGCAGGGGTGCAACACAAATCCACTGAAAACTCACCCACCAAGCTACCAGCACCTCAGGAGGAGGACAAGCGCCTCGTTTCTACCACTGATTTGGGAGCTCCTAAGGTGCGATGACATGGGAAAAATTCCACCGAAAATTTGACCGAGTCGGTTACCTTTTGACATGGGAAACTAAGGGAAATGACATATGCATCCAAAGGGAATCTAAGGGAATTTGCCATGGGGGAATAATCTTACTAGGTGGTTTCAACTTCGAATATTTTTTTATGTTCACCCCGAACATTTGGGGAAGATGATTCCCATTTTGACTAATTCATATTTTTCAATTGGGTTGGTGAAACCACCAACTAGTTAAAAGTTGTGTTTTTTTTTTGTACCTTTGGGCAATGGGGATCTGATGATGCTATTTTTTTTGTAGGACTTGGATTGTGAGATATTTTTCTTTGATATCTCCTGTAGCTTTGTATATGTTTGTATTATAGTTGAATATATATATATATATAACTACACATTTATTGATATACATATTATTTTGATTACAACACAATATATATATATATATACATACATATCTATCTAAACCATAATTGTGAGATGGCATGTATTATACTTCCTTTGAAAATCACTATCACTTATGAATGATTACATGGTACAGTCAACACACACTGACGATAATTGGTTTCTTGTTCGTAGTCAGTGTTGTACATCCACGGAGGCTGACCACATGGGTGTAAATCACTTGATCGCCATGGCTAGTATCTTTCTAAGCTTGTTTCACCACACCTTTGGACCACACCCCAAGCAACCTTTACCAACAGGCTTTTTTAAGCCGAAATTTCCGGATTTAATAGTTGGCGGTTTCGGGGGAACAAGGCGATTAGGTGGTGGTTCTGGGGGGTGGACCCTGTAACTTTCTTGGAATCTTGCTGATTCGATGTGGACCTTTAGATGCTCAACACTGGGTGTGTTTGTATGTAAAATACCCCAATGATTGGAAAACAAAAACATCATTTGGGGGTTTGGGACATCCCCCAAAAACTCGGAAGAATCTGCAATCGGTGTCATGGCAAATCGGATCCCAAGTGAATGAAATTTGTGCAAGAGATGAAGCAAGTGATTCATGGCTAGTCAACCTACACCCCCCTTATGTACCACCCCCCAAAAGATATATAAGGCTTTAATAAGGCCTTATTAAGGTACGAGAGGGGGGGTAGGTTGAGCAGCCATAAATGATGGGCTTCGAAGCGGGTAACGAGGAGATGGTGGTTTCCCTATTACTTTGGGGCAGGTATACGTCGAATGTCACAGCATTTGGGAGGTTTTTTCAAGTCATTTCCCAACCCCCCAAGACACAGCATCCCCAAGCTTCTACTGTGGTCTAAACTTCCATAAAACTTCCCTATGGTAGGGGTGGTCATGAACCTTACAGTAAGGGTTTGAATGGGACCATTAAAAGGATTCCCGATTCGAGGTGGGATGAGTTTACCCGCAATATCAGGAGTTTAGACTCGACCCAACAGGATATATGTATTCGAATTTGTCATTCGGTCATTCACCACCGGCGACCGCCAGGAGAATTGGGGAGGTCGTTATGGCAAATCAGATCGCTTGGAAGATGTGAGTGGCAAACGAGGCGCCAAAGGAGAAAGGCTGTAGCTGGTGCCAACGGAACGGAGGGGTATCCAAAATCCTTTGATAACAGGGAGCGATTTATTTGGAGCCGGGTCCCTAGGTTTCAAAGTAGATCTTTTTCAGGACCACTTTCTAGGATCAAACATGCAAGTGCATGGTAATTTTGAATGATTTTCTTCGAATTAGTACATTGTTTGCCTTGGTAATGGAATGACCCCTGGATGATTTTATGGTTGATGAAATCTTGGCGCACCTGAACAAGAGTCCCTTTGAGTTAATCGGGGGGTCTTATTTTCCACGTATATACCCTCCTGGGTACGTTCACATATGCCCTATCAGTCAGCACTTTGGTTATTTAGTTTATATGGAGCATATAGTACCCGGTTCCATTGGGGACTCTAATGAGGCATGATAAGAATCCCTATTCACCCAGCAGTATAAATGGATGTCATATGGGTTTTGAACGTTGCTCCATTTTCCATCGCAATCGAAAGCCCCCCGAAGCGCGCGCCAGGTGTTTGAAGAATCATCGCTTTTGATGGTAGTAGCAATCCTGGGCCGGCGGACTCGACATTAGAACTTCTGGATCCAAGAGCGAAAGAGTGTTAAATGAGGTTCCCTTTTCGGTATAGGGACCCATGACCCATGACCCAAATTTCATGTTGTGTCATAGTGAAAAACGTCCTTTTTCCTTAAAAAGACTTTCATATTTTAGTTATTCTATTTTTTATAGTCTTATCTGTCATCTGTTCTTTCAAAATTATCCATTTAATGGTCCGTTAAAAGAAGCAGACGTCAGCTGAATCAGAAGAACTTTACAACATCAGAGCTCAACTGAAAAACTCCACTTCTTCCGCGGCAGTGTGCGTGTTGCAGCGAAAAATCCTTTGGTAAACAATCGCAACCTCGCTCCGAACCGGTGTAAAAGAAGGGCGACTCATGTCCCACTAGGTTGTTGGTGTTAGTGTGGGGATTCAGTTCTTGTTGTTGATGAAAGATTCAGGTTGTATTCACACCTACGGTAAGTCCTTCATGCCATATGGTAACAAAGATCTTGGGTCCAGCTTTGTCTGACAGTCAAATCACATTTTTTTTCATTTGTTGGCGTCCTTTTTGATGTCCCTTATTTAACCAAAAAAACCTTTGAAACGTTCCACGATAGCTTCGCAAAAACAGGGCCAAAAATATCATTTTCGTGTTGCCAACCACAAAGTTCAGGGATCCAATGAATCGATGAATCAGGGAATCTACATGTCCGTCCATTTCAACGGTTGCGTTGGTTGGTAAAACATACAAAATTCCTTTCAGATACCCTCTAAGGGAACTAACATATTCCCATCAAAAAATCCATGTTTGAGTCGATGATATTTCCTTTTCCCAAGGGTGGGATATGTATCCATTCCCTGGAGGGTACCCTTTCTGTGAACAAGGATATGTGACTTGGATGTTCACCTTTTTCTACACCTTGGAAAAATTTACGGCTGGGAAGACAAAGTCATGGAGGTTTGGATTGAAAAAGATTTTCCGGATTGCAACATGGGTGAATTTTTAGGGTCCAGCCGTTAATTTTTCCGGGGTGCGGAAACAAGAAACACATCTTCCGTTGGTGTATTTCCGCTTCTACTGTTGATAGGACAAACTATGGCTCCGATTTTCAACAGGGTTTAAACCATGTCAACGAGTTTTGCCCAACTTTGTAGATCAACATGACATCGTTTTTCAGTGGAGGATTTTTTTGAATGGAACATATGAGTACCTTAACTGATTCGAGAGACATCTACTAGTTGGTGGTTTCAGATACTTTTTATTTTCACCCCTACTTGGGGAAGATTCCCATTTTGACTGATATTTTTCAAACGGGTTGAAACCACCACCCAGTCTAGATCAGCTAGGTTTTTTTCCAGAAATTCGCCAATCTAAAAGTCAGCCGATTTTTGACCACACTGACCAGCTCAACCCAATATAGGCCACCTTTTGAAGATACTAATGTTACCAACAGATATCAATTAACCACATGAGTTACCCTCCAGGGAATTAACATATCCCACCTTGGGAAAAGGAAAATCATCTTCAAAAGTGAATTTTGATGGGATATGTTAGTTCCCTGAAGGGTATGTATACAGCCCCCATAATGACATATAGACGATATACCAACTCATGATAGGGGTGACATGTTTTGGTCCGGCAGCTTTAGGCAAGATTTCACCAACCAATCGCGGATCTGCAGGGCACTTCACCGCGTTCGCCACCACGTAATGGTACTTCTCCACCACGCACAAGTTCTCCACCGCTGGACAGAACCAGGTGGAGAGATTTTCATGTCAACCAAAAAGGGAAGGGAAGGGTTCAAATTGGCAAGGTGGTTGTCTAGGTGGTGGTTTGAACGATTTTTTGATTTTACCCTGATCCTTGTGGAAATGATCCAATTTCACGAGCATATTTTTCAAATGGGTTGGTTCAACCACCATTCACAAGAGCTTGCCACTCGTAAAATAAGCTGGGACCCAAAAGGAAGCCGGATCGTCTCCCAACCATCCATTTTTCAGAGGTTGTGGTCGTTAGTTTCAAGGAGGGTATACTGAGTGCACTGCCTGAAACTAACATTTTCGCACCTGAAAATGGATGGTTGGAGTACTCATTTCCTTTTGGGTTTCAGCCTATTTTCAGCAGGGAACTTGCTGTTAGTTTGAGGGACTGTAGTTCCATTTTGCTCAGCAAACTAATGGCCATGAATGTTGAATGTTGATTTTTCTCCGTGAGCTTTTTTTTCTACCACCAAATTAGAGCTTTGAAGCATGTGTTGCAAGGACTACTTGGAGGATCATCCCAGGACTTGGATACGCGGTTAATAAGTAGGGTTGGTTTTCGTACCCTAACTTGTGGGACTCCTTCCAAATGGCCTTTTTATGGCTTATATATGTGGGGGTTGCTAACTACTTACTGATGATCCTCCAAGTAATCATTGCCTTCAACCAGGGTCGGGTTGTTTAGTAAGGGAAGTTCCCCAAACATCGAACTTATTTCGGTTTGGTCACTTGTTTCGTTGCTATGCTCGTTTACCAGAGGGTATTATTTGCTTCAGCCATAAGAACTTACAGTGATGTTCCATTCAGGATTCACATGCAAGGGTTCAACATGGTTCAACATTTTCATTCAAATAGTACAAGGTATAATGATATACAACCCACATAGGATGTTTTGATCTCTTCAGCTAATATATTTAGGGGGTTCAAAACAACCATGTTCAATATACCCCACCGAAGTTTAACATAGCCCCTGAAAAATGTTGGTTGGAAGCCTACTTTCCTATTGGTATGGTATATTTTCAGGGGCTATGTTAAACTTATAGGAGGTATCACATATGATTCATATATTGAACTCCCCACATTCATCGAATCCCATTTTCAAGATCCAGGTTGCGAGGGCAGAACATGTGAGCGATCTTTTTTTTATGCCATAGACATGGGCGAGGGCGTCCGGTTGGAAGTCGTTAGTAAGTTGGTTGAAATTTCACCTATGTACGGGACTTATAACCTACTTATAGAGGGATGAAATGATCCATTTACTAAGTAGCATGGACATCCCAGTATCTATGTATAATTATACGTATGTATATATGGGGGAGATTCACCGGATTGACGAAGGATGGCAATTGTGATCCGACTAGCTTCCATTACGGATCCATGGGACGAACTCTGATTAGTTTCCATTACGGATCCATGGGACGAACGGTATATTTAGCTACATTGATCATAAATTTCAGCCATTTATGCAGGTAAATCTACCAATCCCATGGATCCGTAATAGGACTATGGTTGGTTGCAGCATCCAGCTTTTGTACTCAACACTTTGAAACGAAACTTCCAACGACAGGTTTCAAGGATTGGACCCCCTCATCCTTCCAGTCATACTTCTTGGTTCGGCTCTTTTCACCCCAAAACAAGTGGAGTTACACCCTGGTAAACTAACATAGCAATGGAAAATGGACCCTGAATGAAGATGTATTTCCTATTGAAAATGAGGATATCTCGTTGCTATGTCAGTTTACCGGAGGGTATTTTGGCCCCAACTTAAAAGTGCTGACTTTTTTGGGCAAGCTTTGCATCATCCACTGGTGATGCAGAGGAAACCCTGACGAACATCCACTGGTTTGTGTGCGCCCAAAAAAAAACAGGAGCTTTACATTAACGCCGAAGGTCTTGTCTCCTCAAGTGGGGCTAGGCCAGGTATAGCTCAACAGGGGGCCAAAACAGGGGGCCAAACATTATCATCCCCTCGATTTCGGGCAGGTTGGTTCATCATAGAAAATGGATGGAGGATTTCCAAGGAATTGGGTGAAGCTCTGATTTTCAGCTAATTCTCAGGATTTGTTAAACTTCAGGGGATGATATATGACTTGGATTTGTTTGTTTCATGTTTTTTTTAACGGATGGGGATTCCATGGGATGAAAATCACCATCAAGGCCTACCATTTGGGCCCGACAATTTTTTTTGAACTTGTTCTTAAGCATCATGGCCAGCCAGTCGCACATCCAAGATGATGGTTCTACTCCGCCACGGCTGCTAGCCATTCAGGGTACCATAGTTGTAAATTGACTTATACGGATTGCTAACTGGGGTTCTAGTTTTTTCAGATGCTTGGACCTTCGCGGCAAGTGTGGACCTACAGGATGCTCCAAATCCACTTTGAGCAGATTTGATAGCGGGCATCAGTTAAGTGTTTGATTAATATGGGATGAAACGAAAATCATCTAGGTAGGCTTGAGTTATCCCAAAAAACTCAATGGAGCTGGTATAATTACCTAGGTATATTTACCTACATTTACCCCTAAACTACCCAAATGAAGGTAAATAGACCATACATTGAGTATTTGGGTAAAGGATAACTTTGGAAAAACGTTTGACGGATGATATAGATCCCTCGGTTCCTTATTTTTACCCTATGAACCGCACAAGCAACTTAAGCAATAAGGGATTGAGAACAACCTGTCGTGAATTGGATTATGTGTACCCTGGAGGTCCAACCACCCTTTTTTACAGGTTGGTTTCCGAACCACCATCATTTTGATAGAAGTTTATCATCATCCAAAAGGAGCCACCATTTTTAAATGGTGGTTGACTTCCAGGTTTTATATATGCATATATTTGAAAACACCATTGAAGGATCTTTATCTTTTCACTTCAAAGATTTCATTGTTTTTTTGAACCAACACACTGCTGAGGTCAGAATTTGGGGAGTGATTATATACTTGGAGAATCTTGGAAAATCATCCCAGGTATCCTAAGTAGTTAGGATCACCCCCCATGTATAAGCCAAAAAAAAAGGCCATGGACGGAAGTGGTCCCACAACCCAATCCTTAGGGGACGAAAACGATCATAATGGTTATTAACCACTTGCAAGTTCAGGGATGATCCTCCAAGTAGTACTATATAGATATCTATAGAATCTATAGACGACCTTGAAGCCCCTCATGCCTTCACCCCCCATGTTGAAGGCTACTAAGGGCAGGTTCATCTGACAATGATGGAAACTCCAAGATCGAAATCTTCATGACATCTGACTCCTCACAATTACACTCCCTAAAACTAACAAAGCCCCTGAAGATAGGCCATCCCAAAAGGAAATTAGTATTGCAACTACCATTTTTCAGGTGCGAAAAATGTTAGTGTCAGGGAGGGTATATTGAAACCGGGTTCTACTCTCCCTAGAAAAATTAAGCCGAAAAGGCAGCCGGATCGTTTTTCAAGAATCCATGGCTTTCAGGGGTCTGGTGTTGAACTTTGGTAGTGTAAGTCCTTTTTGGAGGGTCAAAACAAAAGCAAGCTACCTTTCCCTCATTGTTTTTTTTTTAATGTTGGAATCAGCAGTCCAATGGCATCTAACACGTCACCCTGCGGTTCATTTTCGTCTACGACCCAACCTCGAAAGGTAGCTGAGGTTTCGACAAATCAATGTTGGTGAAGCATGATTTTCATTTGGCCAGATTTTTGATGAACTGTTTATCCCCCGATTTCAATTGAGCAATGAAAAAAAACCCTGGTTGCTTGGGGATGACAATCCTACCCAGTTATAAAGGGATTAGATATGATAAATCATATATGAATCATTAAAAGGATCCCTATGAACCAACCAGGATTTCATGGAAAGTAAGGCCGTTTTTTTTTTTCGTGGCTCCATTTGAAAAGGAGCGAGTTTTTAGCTTCCCTGAAGTTCCTTCTATCTGATACTTGGAAGGTCCTTTCTCGAGCTTGGCATTCCCTTTGGGGGTCGAGAATTGTATCAAGTTAAAAGGCAACCCACCAGTTAGGTTTGCTGGGAAAATTTCAACGAAAAAATTGGGTGGAATGAAAAAAAACCCTGCAACAATTTTTGGGGCTCGGGTAAAGTTGCTGCAGTGGCAAAAAAAACTCTCCAAAAAAAATTGTTCGCGGATCCGGCAGGTAAAGGTTCCTCTCGATGGTGGAGGTGCCTTTTCTTGGAGGGCCTTTTTCTTCCCTTGGAAAAGTGCTTGATTTTTTTTTCTCCGTGAGATGATGGTCCTTTTTGAAGATCAAACTTGAGATATGTCTGTCCATGTAGGTGTCAGATTTCTTGCTGGAAAAGCTTGTTTTGTGGTTGCGTTCTGGGCAAATTAATCTGTGATTTGCTACCAATTGGTGGGACATGTCTCATTGTTTGAGAAGATATCAGAAAGCGCAGAAAAACCATGCAACACTGATCCACCAAACCTAGGCTCAGTGATCTTTTGCAACTGAACCTTTCATTTGTGACCAGTCTTCCCCCCCACCAAAAAAACCAGCAACAACACTTCTTTGACTATTTTGCAAGCATGCAATGATGAAGTGAGAATATCTATCACCCATGGAACTTTAATTTGATCGGATTTTCCCACCACATATTTCATGGGGTTCAACAATAGAATGATGGGTTTTTCGTCGGGAGTTGCATGTCGCAATTTCTCTTTTCACAGTATATCAGTATATGAACAGATCCAATGAGCAGACCCTTGTACTTGGATTTGTTTTTTTTTTGATTTTTTACGGATTGTACCATGCCCTAAGGATCCAGGTATGTCCTAAGGAAGGGATTACCCCTACATTCCTAGTCTAGGGATGGGATTGGAACCCTCAATCCTATTCAGGGAGGGGTTATTCTTAGGGATGGTAAAGTACCATCAAGGCCTACCATTTGGGAGACTATTTTTGGATACATCATGGCCAAGCATCATGGCGCAAATCCAAGGTATAGGTTTGGACACCGAAATCCCCACAGACCTGGGAAGTAACCCCCTGCAAAAACCCTGCAAAATTAACATGGAACACAATAATGGAGGTTTGGAAGATGATTTTCATTTTCAATTGGGTGCTTTTTGTGTTCCATGTTAGTTTTCCGGGGTGTATGCCCTAAACACGCAGTTTTTTGTTCACTGATCATGTAGGAAACAAAAATCCAGTCGCAAGTATACTATTGCCGCATCAGAAATCCGGCGAGCACTAGTTGATAAAGGGAATATCATGATATCCATACATTTTCATAAAGTTTCATTTATAATAACCCATGGATCCACGGGACTGGTACATTGCCCTATGTCAATGTGAATAGTTTGAATAGTTTATTTTTATGGTTTTTCAGGCTGACTTACCAATCCCATGGTGCCTCCGTAATGGGACAAAGAATCACTGTATCCCCGAAGTTTGACAGCAAACGCCCTGAAAAGTTACCAAAAACCAATACCCACAGGATCCATGTATGGTATATTTACCTTCATTTACCATAAAAATCAGCCAAATGTAGGTAAATATACCATTCCCATGGATCCTATTCTGATAGGAAAGTATCGTCTTCCAACCACCACTATTTTTGAGGGGCAATAGCTATTAAACTTCCGGCATTGTAAGAGATGACACCCATTTTTTAGGGTCCAAAAAATTGACCACGCCCCCCGTTTGCCAGGCTGGTGATGGGTCGTGAGACAGGTACTTTGTTTCTTGGCTCCGAATCTGAGGGGCCGCCCCCCCCACCACGACCCCCAAGAAATGGCCGGCCTTATTCAGGGATTACGAGATAACCACGAGGATCCCTTCATAAGGCCTTACTAAGAGCTTAAGACCTTTTTTTCGTGGGGTTTACGTTGATGTGTCTCATTCGTCCCAGAATGTCCCTGAAAACCCCAAGAGTTTAAGAAGGTACGGCTACTGAAGAGTCAAAGTCAGTTTTGTTTTCCGGGGAATCAGGTGATGAACGATCAGAAAAGCAAAAAGCACGTTGATATGAACACCGAAAGCATGTGAAAGCAGGAGAACAACTTGTTTCTTGACTCTTTTACCGAAGGTTATCAATATACTACTCAAGAATATTCGGGAATTGGTTGACACTCCATGAGGTGGGGATTAGTTCAAAATCCATTCTATTAACCAAACCATAATCATTTAGCAACATCTGAAAACCCTACCAGCCTTGTGTTTGTTTAAGGTGATTGTTACTTTCTACCATGGTAAATCACCATCAAACCACCATTTGGGAAAGATTTAATTTTTTTCCAACCACCCCACAAGCAAATCAAAGCACCACCAAAAAACCTCCAGGAAAACAAGAAAAACAGAAACACAAACCGGAAAAGCAATGACGACACATCCAAAAGTGCACGGGCTTGCGGTTCCCCCCCAGATTCGCGCGAAGGGAGACTGAATGATGAAACTTTCGTCTGAACTGCCCCCAAATAGACTGGAATATTTACCTATCCATGATCAAAGAGATTTGTAACAAAAAATCTGGAGATGTTCGGGATGGTCTAAATTAATGTGCAAATCCAAGCTGATGAACATCCATGGTCTATTATAATCCCCAAATATCGGGGAAGTTTGTCATCCCCTATATTACCCTAAACAACCGGTTTCTATTTCCTTCGCTCATGTAAGAAAAAACAGCTTCCTTTATCCCATTCGGAGCATCTGCTTGGAGGATCATTCCAGTTAGTGAGTGGTTAATGACCATGGTTAGTTTTCATCCCCTAAGGATCGGGTTGTGGGACCCCTTCCACATGTTTTTTTTATCATTGGCTTATATATAAATGGGGGGGGCCCATCCGAACTACTTAGGTCCGTCCTGTGAGCCCATCCTTGAAGTGGATCCAAGCTACAAACAAGGGAAATATCTCGGATGATCCTCCGTCCGTACCCGACCTCTCCCATAATCAGTGGAAAGTAGTTATTTCAGGAAGTCCAAAGACCAAACTTTGCCCATTGGTAGTAGGGAATCCTTTATATGGATCATCCTAAAGACTATTTTTTGTTTCGTCTTGGAATTGCAGGGTTTTTTACCCTAAATGTTCCTCATATTGGAGGTCTCCACCCATTTTCCACTGAACCCCTGATGATCCCTCCAAGTTGGTATTTACAACCAAATCATGGTTTGTTACATTGAGTTACCCATTATTACTAGGGTGTCCATCGAAGTGATCGTAATTAGTTAGTATATAAGTTGGTTTATTTCACCTATTTAGGGGACGAAATCAACCTACTTGTAATATAGGGGCGAACTAATCCATTTACTAAGTACCGGCAGGACATCCCAGTACCCATGATTTTTTGGATGGGATCTCAAAACTGGTGGTTTGGAGATCCCAGACCCCTGCTATGCACATCCAAACCCCTCTATAGGAGGGTCCAATGATTCTTAGGGCATGATTTTTTGGTGGTTTATATACCAGGGAATCATTGAAGTTGCCATCGTTGCCATCCTCCAAGGATTTTGGGCTCCATGGCTTTTAACTTCAGCATGGGCGTGACCGAAGGTCCCGAGGTGGCCTCGGTCATGACAACGGGTGGTAGTAGGGGTGGGGGGGTGAAAGTTTGCTTCATGTTCTGAAAAATTCATTTCTAGGTGGTGGCAACTCAAATATTTTTTATTTTCATCCCTAAATTGGGGGAAGACTCCCAATTTGACTAGTATTGTTCAGATGGGTTGAAACCACCAATCCGTTTTGAACATGATTCTTTTTGACATTTTGTTTTACCTTGATTTACCATGGTAAATCATCACCATTCAAAAGAACCATTTCAGAAACTACAGTACGCATATTTTTTGTTTTTTTTCAGTCGCATTTTTCAGAGTGCGCGTTTCTCCAAGGTTTTTCTCCCAGGTTTTCAAACATCGTTTAACGTCAGATTCCTGGAAAGTGGGGGATGAAATTTTCAAGTGGAAGTTTGGGGTGATGTCTTTTTGGAAAGTTTGGACCTTGAAAAAAAATCCCCAGAGTTTAACGAAGACAACATTCAGAAAAGCAGGAAGAGGTCATGGAGGTTTGAACAGATTTGTTGCTTGAATGATTTCAATTTTTCTTGATTTCAACAGAAATGTGAGGTGAAAAGCTGTTGAAACTTATGATTACCCAAACGATTCAATTCGTGACCTATTAATCCCTGATGGTTGGAGGTAACCAACAACCTTTGATTTCGGGGCACGTTTTCACTATCTCCACAAAGGTCACGTTTACGCAAAATTGCCAGGACTAAGCAATACTTTGACCCCACGCAGTTGAGTTCTTTTTGGTGCTTGGGCATGTGACCTGTTTGGGCTTGAAAAAAGAAGGAGTCAACCCAGCACAACGTACATAAGAGACTTCAACCAGTTGGTTGAGCCTGGAGTTTTGGTACAACACGGTACTTGGTAACCCTTTTGTGGGGTACACATCACTAGGTGGTTTCGGATTTTTTTTTCATTTTCACCCCGATCCCTGGGGAAATGTTCCAATTTGACGAGCATATTTTTCAAATGGGTTGGTTCAACCACAAACTAGATCAAGTACCTCCCCCCTTTATCAGGAAACGCGGTTTGAAATGTTTATATAAACTATATTTGGACATGTTTTTCCATGCATTTTGTTTTCCGGCATGAACCTATTGTCGAGCCAGTGGTGTTTGGTGTCGTGCAGGTGGTCTTTTTCAAGGATTACTTTGGCTTCAGTCAGAGCACTTTGGCTTCAGCAAACTGCAACGAGTCGAGTTCACCCGGTGTTTTTCGTTGTGGTGCTCAGTTAATACTGTTGATGGAAGAAATCCTCCACCACTGACATGTATGAAACCCTGAAAATACTGGGATATTTACCATATCAACTGGTGCAAGGTTTCTTCTATCAACAGTATGATGGTTGGTTTGTAACAGAGTGCCGCCCTTGAGTCCAGAGAACAACATTGGCAAACCATGGTGTATTTGAGGTTTACCTGTACGGTTGCATCTACAACGCCATTGAGTCCATAATGCTTGGATGAATAAACAAAACCCACCTTCGAAATCCATACCACCCCTTAGGGCGAGATATTAAACTTCCAGGGATTCTTTTGTAGAAAAAATTATGAGGTCCCTGAAACTAACAGTTCGCCCCTGAACTATAGGCCGAAACCCAAAAGGAAACGAGTCTAGTCTTCCTAACCATCCATTTTAAGGGGCGAAGTGTTTTTTATGGGGAAGTGTATCCTTCAATTGTAACTCATATGGCCAAACTTCATAGGAAACTTTAACCTCGCCTTGTAGCTTGATCAATCCTGTATCTTACGCTAAAACAAGCCCTGAAAAATTTACGGGAAGATGAAGATGACTAGGTGGTGGCAACTAAAAGATCTTTTTATTTTCATCCCTACTTGGGGGAAGATTTCCATGTTGACTCATATTTTTTCAGATGGGTTGGTTAAAACCACCAACCAGACCCTAGTCTTCCAAATATCTTGGAAAGAGTAGATGTTTGGACCCACAAACACCGACAGAGACAAGGCCTAAAAAGGGGGCTCAAACACCGATCCTCACAAGGTGTTCGGAGGATTTTGGAAGACTAGGGAGATGAACATGAACCCCAATTGGAAAACAAGGGGATGAAGCTTTCTTGCGCATCATTTTTAAAGACATCTTTCTCAAGTTCCCGATCCTTTGGAATTTTTACACCTCTTAGGTGTCGCCAGAACCTAAGAAAGAATCCAAACGGACCTCGGATTCAATAGGATTTGGATGGGTTCCAATCCCATCTGAAAAGAATGATTCTAGGTAATAACCCTTTTCCAAGGACAGTCCTGGATTCTTACCAAGCACACATCAGAAGCTTTCAAGAATCATCTCTGTAGGTTGGTAGTTTAGTTTATCCCATTATTTACAGGGTTTTAGCACCATCCCAGGTGGTTGTTTGGGATTTCAGCCATCAACAGTAACAGTATGAAAAATGAATAAAATATGGGGTATGATTCTCCATCGTCATACTCTTCAGCGGGTTTGTGATTTGAGGCGCTTGGAATGATGTATTTGCCCAACTGGAGGAAGTATTTGGAGCACAAGAATCCTCCAAAAATTGTGGGGTTTACCAAGTTTACCCCCCAAAAATTTAACATAGATACCAAAAATGGCCATGTTTAATTGGAGCCACCCTTTCCAAAGCATCATTTAGGGTATCCATGTGAAAATTGTAGGGTTTTAAGTTTCGGTGAGCATTTTTTTCTCAGACTCCGCCGAACTCAACGATTTTTTTCCTGAGATGATATGTCGGACTTGCTCCTGGTGTCCTGTTTGGCCGCATTGGTTTGGGGTCTCAGGATTCTCAAAATCCTGACCAAAAAAAGGGAGAGGAGGGGTTGTATTTCCAGGACTTAGGGTGTTAAACAGATTCTTCCAGCTACACAAAAAACTTGTAGTTTTTTGGAGGGGCCCGAGATTGTATATGGAAATGTTGTTGTTAAATTGATGGATCAGCGGATCAGCCGGGTATGAGTATGCCAGGTGACATTCATACATATATGTATATATATATATATACACATGTATACGATATGTATATACGAAAGTAGAAGGCCTGGAAGTCCAACATTTCCATTGTTTTTGGTTTATGAACCACCATTTTTTGAGTCAGGGTTTATCATCTTAGCCGGATTTCTGAACCATCAACAGTGTGGTCAGCTATGCCCTCTTTCAAGAGTCTTGGCAAGCTTAATTTCCCACCAAATTTTGACAAATAGATACCAAAAACGATGGTTCGGGAGGAACATGTATCGAAACGGCTTCAAATATGGCCCGTCCTTTTGGGGCCCATCAATTCGTTAAAGTTCCGGCGGGGTAAACAGGGCAATCCCTCTGAAGACTCACCTCCAAAACGCATACAGTAGGTCATTTAGGATCCATATGAAAACGTGAGCCAGGATCCAGGGCTCGTTAGTCAGGAAACTATAAGCAACAATTTTCATGGAATACGAAAAGGATATGACATTTGACTCCATCACCAAAGGACGAAAAATCATCTCAACAAAAAAAAGGGTTAACTCTTGGGTGCCTCATCTCGACTCATCAAGTGCCACTTTTTTTTTCTTTTTCAAAAAAACTTCAACCGGTAAAACCAACCGGGGGAAATGGCTTACCGGCCTTGAGTTTCCACATGGGATGGTAATAGTTTCAACATCCTCAAAAACAAAGGGCTAGAACCTGAAAAAAAAGGCGCCAAATTCGGAAAAGGATAAAAACAACGCCCATTCCGATGGGTTTGGATTTCATGAAGTTACACTCCGCGGGAAGTATAAACTAACATAGCTGGCTGGGACATCCACCATGAATGAAGATGTATATCTCCTAGTAAGCAAATGGTGGGTTTTTCCAGCCAGCTATGCTAGTTTACCAGAGGGTATTCTCGTTTTCGGGTTGTCAACCTTGATGTGTTTCCTTAAACCCTGGAACCGCCCGAATTGTCTTCAGGTCTTAACACCTTTCCTACCAGTGTCTTGAGCAGCAAGACTTGACCCACCAGCATTTTCAAGAAAAAACACTGGTGAGGGACACATTTACAACAAAGATTCCAAACCCATACTATCCATGTATGGTATATTTCCCTACATTTACCTTAAGGTTTGGTAGCTTACTATTCTAGGTCTTCAAGTCAAATTCCGAAAATGGAAATTCACAGGTCATATATCTAGGTGGTGAAACTTCAAACATTTTTTGTTATTTTCACCTTTAGTTGGGGAATCCATGATCCAATTTGACTAAATCATATTTTTCAAATGGGTTCAACTCAACCAACAACTAGAGACAAAGACTCCAAAGGATATTTAGGTGGGTGCTGACTGTTTCTTTCATGTTCACTTCAAGGGGGTAACTTGTGAGTGCCTCATTGCGATGAACATTTTTCCAAAGGGGGTCACACCTTTCAGTACATGAATACATGGGACAGTTTTTCACCTCAAAATCTGGACCTTCTCGGTAGTTTTATATGTTCCCTAAAAGGATAGGACTTTGGATTTCGCTTAGTTAGATTTTTTTTCCTCCTTTCAAGGATGCTTCCTAACACCAACACCAACACCCACACCAAACACCAAACACCAACCATTTTTTTTTTCCTCCTTTTGTTTGGATCCGTATCACCTAACACCAACACCCCACACCAAACAAACTCCTTGCGTAAACCCCTTGGGGTTGTGGCTTTTTGAAACAAGTTAGCAGGACGTCACATGACCTGGGCCCCCAAATGGTGGTGGTGAAAAGTAAGCGACATCCCTGGCTATTTCAGGGAAACCTAGATTGGTGAAATATGATATCATTTGGCCAGTAAAATGTTTGTCTACATTTGTCGGCTGAAATCTATGGTAAATTTGTAGGTCTATAGAAAAGTATGAAATTTTCCATAATACATGGAGCAGATGGAACAGTGGATCATAGTGGGTTCAAAAAAAAACAATTTCCCGTAGGATCCATGTGAAGAGCGTATGTTTACCTACATGAAGACCAAAACAAATCAACTGTATCTAGATGTAGGTTGATATATCGTCATCCAATGGATCTTAGGGAAACTTCCCCTTTTTGGAAGGATATTTTCTTTGAAACCAGAGTGTGCAAAAGGAAGACAAACGATGTCACCACCTAACCAGATCTCAGAACCGCCGGTTCCTGGCCATTAATATTCACCAAAAAATGGCCTGCAAAAACTTTGGGGTTGGAAATCTCATGAAGTATCAAAAGTATTACTACAAGATGGGCCAAACTACGAGAGTTATAAGTGGAGTGGCATTTTCGGGCCCCTAGAAGTACGGTGAAATTTCACCCCAGTTACCCATCCGAAAAAGGCCACGGTAGTTGTAACTCAATTTATACCGATCGTAGGGGGGCACCACCTTTGTCAGGATGTTTACCCTTACCTGAGGAGATTCATAAACATTTGACTTAAGCATACTTTTCAAAGAGGTGGCAACTGACAAAAACACCACGTTCTTAGAACTTCTGAATAGAGGGAGTTTAGAACGGTTAAAGATGTATAATTATGTACAATTTACAATTTATGACCTGGGTTAAAATACTATTTTTTGCATCTTTATTTTTTTAACCTCCTTTGAAACATATTAGTGACTAGTGATACTATATAGATACCCAAAGTTGTTGCTGGTTTATTTGATATACCCAAAGTTGTCATTTTTTCACATTGAATGTTCATGGTGTGTTCTTGTCCTTGTCCTTAGCCTAGCATAAGTTTTTACCCCATGGAATTATGATATCCTTATCCCCAAAAACGGCCCAAAAATTCTTATGACCCATAGCATCCATGGGGACGAACGGTATGTTTGCCTACATGCATGGTTGATTTTTATGGGTTTTCATGTACCCTAAATATCTTCAAAACTGGCGTCATTTTGAAGACCCTACCCCTGCTATGTTCACCCTTCCATTGGAGGGTTCCAGTATCACCTTTGAGACCCCAACACCATGAAAAAAATGCAGGTTTTGAGCCCTAAAAGGTGTGGTTATAACCCGACCAAAAATCAAGGTCATGGGTTCCCATGGCACTTGGATCCATACATGGATGTTATGGGTGATGGGATATGGGCCAGATGAGTCCCAGCAAATCCAAGAGATATTCTAAGCATCAAAGCCAGTTGCAAATCTAAGTTGTATTTCAATATTCCAGTCATTTCCCACTTAAAAAAACATCTAAACATCAACATCATCAACCATCAATGTAGGTAAGCAAATCCAAGAGATGTTATGCGTCAATGGGTGTGATGTTTTTTTTCTTTTAAATTCTAACCCAAGAAACGATTCAGTTATACTGTTGATGGCAACCAGAACTCCGGCGAGAAGTAACCACCTGGGATGGTGCTAATTAAAACCTTGTAAAATAATTAATCGGGGTTTCAACTACCAACCTCCCTCAACATGGTGCTGTGAGTGAGTGAATCCCGGATTTTCTGGTTGCCATCCATCAACAGTACACCCCGGAAGATTAATGGCTGGAACATAATTCCCTGGAGGTTTGGTTCAGAGTATTTTCCTTTAATAAATGGGGCTGTAGGTTCCAGCCCTTAATCTTCCAGGGTGTAGCACCTGGGGTCGAACCGTTTCCAACCAACGAAACGCCGAAACGCCGCTGTCATCAGCGGAGGCCTTACAAACTCGCTTGGGCGAAAGGGAGTCCTGCGTGGTAGGCGCGCCGTAAAAGGGCCACATCCGTTTTGGGGAGCGAAGCGAGTTGTTTTTGGGCACCCCCCGAAAGCTTATTGGTATATAGATTTGGTAGCTTCAATTGGAAAAGGGGAAAATTGAATGGGAAATCTCATAAACAATTTTAGTTTTGGTGAAATGGAATGATTGGATCATTTGGCCGTTTCAGTGGTTCAATGGAAAATTACTTCTGGAAAATCAGTATTTTAAAGAGGAGATACATCAAATTGGTGGTTTTTCTATCGTCATCTTGGTTTTCGGGGTTGTACCTACATACAAATGAAGGGAAATTAATACTGGAGACATCTAATTTTCCATGATTGTATTGAAGATTGGAGACATCTCATTTTCAACTGAACCATGATTGTGGGAGAGTATCTTCTGGGTACTTAGAGATTTAGGTGTTTAGATGCAACTTGGATTAGGTGATTTAAAAAAGAACATACTGAATAGTCAGAGCAAAGGGTGGTTTCCAGGACAGTTGAGCACGATTTACTCCAGATAGGTTTTGCATGGTTTTTGTCCGAAGCTTTTTTTCATGAGATCCGTGTGACGACCGTTTTATGTCCCTACATGAAAACCAATAAAAATCAACCATGTATACATAAATATACCGGTGTCCCATGGATTCTGGAAGTTTGGCATGCGCAATAAACATCTGACCGACTTCAATGTTTCTTCCCAAGTTACCTTCCCTAAATTGCACCTTTTCAAATTTTTGGGAAAATCGGCCTATTTTCTGCGTGAGTAATTTTTCGGGTTTGTTTTTGGGGGTGGTAGTGTAGGGATTGTGTGATTTTTTGGACAGCAAAACACCATTGGAATCATCACTTGGTCCTTGGGTCCCATTTATGACCACTCAGCTTGCGGAATGATTGGTAAAGCCATGGTAGGTTGCCATGGTACACTTTGAGGTTTGAGGTTGAGTAAGTTCGTCACCTGGATTAAGTCCCGGACTTTACACACCTGATGAAGTTGAGATGAAAGGAGATCATGTGAACAATTTGGAAAAGATAGATTCTTCTGTCATTTTTGTTGGGGTTCCTTTTGTCAGTTTTTAGAATCGATGCCAACATTAGAATATGATCTCTTGCAAACATACAATCCATCAAACGTCTCCTATTTTTATCTACCAATCCCAAGCTTTTACTCCTTCAAGAGGTTTAACATACTGTTGATGGTTCTAAAATCCGGCCAACCAGTTGAGGGAAAGGTAGTTGAAATCCCATGATTTACAAGGGGGTTTAGCACCATCCAGAATTGTGGAAGGGTCACGACCCTGTGATTTTGAGGATTCTGTGGTTCTGAACAGCTCCTCATTTAGGATCGGTAAATACATCATCCCTGTCTCCAGGTGGTTAGCCGGATTTCTGGGCAAGCCATCAACCAGTAGCTATTACCTACATACCACCGGACCACCTCCAAGAGTAGTTGGACCCCAGCTACTGCGAGGTTGTTGTGGTATTGCTTGCACCACCTTTACCTTGATCATGGGCACGGGACATAAATTCGTGCCTCTGGTGACTGCAGGACGCAGCACATTTTTTTGGGGATTCGAGGAGTTTTTGGCACACACAAAATTCATGGAAGAGACAGAGTGCACGGGAAAAACGCGGTGTTTTTTAGAAGGTTTTTCATGTTTGCAATCATGAAAACAAAGAAATAACCCTAGAATGGGTCCTTGAAAGATGAGCGGACCTTGTTGAAGAGTTTTTTCTTCCAAGTCCAACTTTGGGGCAAAACAAATGTGGAAGGTTGGATAAGTGTGTGTTTTGCAGGGTGGAACACCAAGGGTTCTAGAGAGCGGAACCAGCTGGAAGATATCTTCAATTTGGGGTTTAGGTTGAGCAATGACCAGTTGACCCTACTTGATCCTACTTGTAGTTATTTGCTGTACTTGGAGCATCCCAGTTAGTAAGTAGTTAGTAACCCCCCATTTATAAGCCACTTAGGCCTTTTGCAAGGGGAACCACCTTACTTAGGGGACGAAAACTTACCATGGTTATTAACCACTTACTAACTGGGGTGATCCTCCAAGTATATTGCGGAGTATATGACCCAGTTATATTCCGGGATCACTTCATAAGAAATGGCAGGATCCAAAGGAACCTGAACCAATCAGGATCATGGTTCATGTCAGCCAAGGGTTTGTACAAAATGGGCTCCTCCCAAATTATACATAGGGTTATAACACCTCCAAGTAGGATTATAACTCCAGTTACCCATTTATCTCACCCCAAAAGGTAGCAAATTGGAAGGGAAATCCCTTTATTTCAGGGAAATCTTGGGTGAAATCTTATTTCATTCGGCCGAGATTTATTTTCAAAAGGCCATTTCTGGAGGCCCAGATTTCACCCCATTGATCACTGGATCAGTGCGGCCCATCTGGCCGTACTGTACACCGTGGCATCTGAAGGACTCTCCGTTGGCCTCTTTGGAAGCATGACGGGTTTGGGTTTCATGGCCATGGTGAACAGCTGCTGCCCCAAGGACTCCTGGCCCCGGTGGGTGGGATATGTCGGATATGCTTCTTTTTTTAAAATCAAACTCAAAAGGGACCAGTTCAATAGGAAATACATCTTCCAACCATTGATTTTCAGATGGAATGGGTGGGGGTGGGGGTGATGTTTTTTTAGCAGAATTAATCTAGGAAATGTATATATATATATATAAATATACACATGATTTTAGGGGCAATTATGAAACTACAGTATATCTTTTTATAAATATCAGATTTCCATATGATATATGAAACTATTGTACCATATTTTCCCCTGTTGGTTTCCACAGGTACAGAAAAAGAATAGCATGGACACCAACAAATCCCCCTAAGCGAAGGAAATTCATCTTCCAAGCACTGTTTTTTAGGGGGGGGGAACTGTTGTCCTCCCTGAAACTAGCAGCTCGTCCCGAAAAATTGGTGGTTGGAAGACAAGCCTTTGCTTCGGAGTTTCGGTCTATTTTCCTGGGAGAACTGTTAGTTTCAGGGAGTGTAGTTTTCAGGAGTGCATATCTTATAATATATCTGCAACAGGGGTCCCTACCAGATCTACCAGCTATGGGTCATAACTCATAACCATCTTCTTTGGCTTCGACATGGGTTTCCCTGGGTTCTAACTCTCTTTTTTTGCCTTGGACATGGGTTTCCATGTTTTTTTTCACCTCTTTTTTAATGGAGTTATGGGCCCCTACTTACAACTGGTGACTTTGGGGCACACTTTTTAGCTGAGCAAGCTTCAAAACTACACACCCTTGGCTGACAGGAACCATGACATAATCCTCCTTGGAGGATCATCCCAGGACGGATACGTGGATAATAAGCATGGTGATCGTTTTCGTCCCCCCTGTAGAGTTGTGGGACCCCTTCCAAATGGCCTTTTTTTGTTTTTTGTTTAGCTAATAGTCACTTACAAGTCCTGGGATGATCCTCAAAGTATGGGTACTAAACCCACCTTTGTTAAATCCTATGTCATTGGCGCCTTCTGTTTTTTGTTCCAGCTAATTTCCAACGGCAGATCCTTGCACAAAAATCAGGACCGCCTGGGTACCTTTTTGGGCATCAAGAGCTTTTTCGATAGCTTATCAGGTACCTTATCGTCTCTTGGCCTTATTCGAAGTTGACATCTGTGCGAAAGTGCGAAAAAATGATTCAAGCAAATGAAAAAACCCTACTGACTGCTGATGGACATTTGTTGTCCGGCTTCGATCGTGCACCACCCATTGATAAGAGCAAATTTTCAAATCATCCATGATTTTGATTCGTGTTTTGTTTTTCTTGCCATCCCACCTGGTGGTCGTTTCCGGATGAAGTGTCCACCTACTTAGTAGCTTCCATCCAATGGTAAGCTGATCTCAAACAAGTGTTCCAGGATGCCCAGATTGCTCAGAATGTGAGTGCAATGTTTGCCAGCCAGGCTTTAAGTTTATCGGCCGAGCCCATGTTGACTTGCCCCTGACTTGCTCCATCACCATCTATTTTCTTCAGAAGGGGGTGGTTATTTTTGTCAGAAAACCTACCAAAAAACTCAACCAAAAACCACCAAAAAGAAGCATTTCACCAAGTTTTAGGATCCTAAGATGAACAACTTCAGGAAACCAACCAACCAATCTTCTTCAGTAATAAAAAAACCAGCCGCGAACAAATTTCCAGTGCAAAAAACCAACAAAAATGTGTGGACACACAAGAATTCAGGTCGAGTTATATAGGTGTTTCCTTAAATGGTGGTACCCCCAAACCACCCCAAAATGATCATTTTTAGTAGGAAAACCACTGGTTGTTAGGTACCACCATTTTAGGAAACCCCCCTGTAAACGCACCTTTCAAAAAGGCCAGGTCTCCGAACCCAATGAAAACGAAAACGCTAAGGCCAGCCTTTGGTGGGTGGCTTTATACCCGTGATCATTTCTTACCTTATGGCCTCAGGTTCTTTTCCGCCCTTTTGGGGGGGGGGTCTGAGGAGTTAGTGGGAGTTAAGTTTGGCTGGGGAAATAAATCCTTGGGATCCTGTTTTTTTTTTACATCCCCGGGACTCCGGGGTCAAGAAAAACATGGCAATATATGGCTGGCAATGGAAAATGGGACCCGGATTGAGTCGAAGTAGGAACTCCTATTGAACAGGCTGCTATGTGATGGTCTACCAGAGGGTAGGTGGATTTTTTAAAGGGATTGTAGGATGGGAATGGCCACCATTCTTTATAGGTTGGTTAGTTTGCAAACCACCATTGTTTATAGTAGGGGTTTAAGGAGACAGATTACATGCCGTATTGCACCAGATAGTTGCCACAAAATAAGATAGCATAAAGGGGGGGCGTTGCTACAGGCAGCTCGCACAAACATGCTGGTTGTTATCACCAACAGAATGCATCGTGACTGAATAAGTAGCTTCGACGTTGTTGAATGGTACCGTCCTGGGAACTAACATATCCCCACCCAAGGCATGTTTGAAGATGATTTACCATTTCCCAAGGTGGGATATATTGATTCCTTGGAGGGTAATCCAGTTTGCAGGGTTGGTGACATGTACAGTCATCATGTTTCACATCAACGACTGGGTGCCCTACACCAAAAAGATGACGACTCCACACGTTGTACGACATGAAATTCGATTGAAATGCCGGTTGATTCGTTTCAGCTGTTGTTATATTATGACAGAATCTGGTTGAAATAGTCGCTTAAAAATGTGTAGTCAATATTCTGTCCTTATATAAAGTGTTTTTCATCATATCACCCAACTGGTGTGCTGGAAGTCTTACATCAGCATTATCTTAGTTACATGACAAACGATTAATTTTGGTTCAGAAGCAATGAGACTTCAACAAGTTGGCAGGATTGAAGATGCCCCACCATCTTCCTACGACGAATTTAAGCATCCCAACACACCCAACAAAAAATCACTTCCGGTTTGACAATGAGAGCTCCAAAACTCCTTGCAGTGTTGGGCTATTGGCGGCAACTGCGGGAGTCTTTGCCAGCTTTGCTCCATTGCAGGCAGGGGGGCTTTCTTGGGGGATTCCCATGTCCTTGCCGAACACGTGCCACATTCCCTCCCCTTTCTGGGAAAAAAACGCCTCTTTCTAGGGGCCGACTTGTTGTCATTTCCCTGGGCGGTGAAAAAGGACAAAGATCTCACCAGGTTTTTTTTTTACATTTTTTGTTTTGAAGCGTGGGCGCTGTTTTTTTTTGGGGGAGCTCGTTGGCCGCTTTTTCATTTTTTTTTTCAATAGTAGTACCCGCCCTAAAACTAGCGAAAATTGGCCTTCCCAAAAGGAAAAGTAGTTTCCGAAAACCATCCATTTTCAGTGGCGAACTGCTAGTTTTCCGGAGTGTACATAAAAGAATCCATGATACAACAACGGGTGAACCGATTTGGTTACCCCAAAATGTGGTGAAAAGTGAGGGAATTCCCCCAACCCTAAGGATCCAGGTGTGTCCTGAGAAAGGGACTAACCCTACAATCCTATTGTGGGGATGGGATTAGGAACATCAAAACTACTCTAGGGAAGGGTATGGATCCTTAGGGCAACAATTCATGTTGCTTTTTTTCCGGATTTTTTTATCGCTTAAACCATTCCTGAGCAGGAGAAGCCCAAGCCTAAGGCTATCAACAAAGAGGAGGCGGGGGTGGAGATTTCAGGAGATTTCAGAACATAAAGACTGCAGGAAGGAATGAGTGAAGGTAGTTCAGAACATAAAATATTCCCTAAGGTTGGTTAGGGTATATATAGCGGATTATACTACCCAGTGAGTGGGGATTATAATCAATCTTGGTGGTGGTTTCGACACTTTTTATTTTCACCTATATATTTGACGAGCATATTTTTCAGATGGGCTGGTTCAACCACCAACTAGATAAGCTAGGTGGTGCAATGGCCCAAAGTCACCAGTTATAAGTTTTTTAAGTAAAGTGAAAGAACTCCACGAACATTTCGGGGTGAAATTCTGTAACCCCCAAGTATCACTCCGAGTCATTTCTTTTTGGCCATTCTAAAAAAGGGTGAAATACCTCCATTTAGAACGATTGGCTAGGGGTCCACCTTTGTGTTTTCGAATATTTCTTCTATTTTTCCTTCTTGATTCGCGGGATATTTTTTCCAATTTGACTCCTATTTTTTTCGGTCAGTTTTGGGTGTTGAACGACCAGCTAGATAAAAAAAACATGTTTTTTTTTTCGCCCCCACAAATCGAAGGAGTTTATGGAGAGATCTATTGAGGGGTGGGACCCCACGACGGCAGCCTATTCATCATGCCAAATCAGTGATCTCCTGGCCTTTTTTTTCCTTGAAAACAGCCATGACTTGCTGTTTCAAATCACATACCTTGTATGAAACTAGCAGCAAAAGCCCCTCAAAATAGGCCGAAACCCAAAAGGAAATGTCATCTTCCAACATTGATTTTGATTTTCAGGGGCTTTTGCTGTTAGTTTCAGGGAGGGTGAATCTTAGCTGTTTGTTTGGTGGATTCGACTTAAACTTTGAAAATCCCTGAAACTTGGGGGATTCGAGTTTTCCATTTGCTGAGCTGCACATGTCGACAGGATGATAGGGGCCCACCCAAGCATTTTCCATATGAAGGGTTGGTTCACCATCAGGGTGCCGATCTCGCTGTGCGACAGCTCCGGCACTGCAATCACTCGACGGAACAGATCTCGGAGACACATTGTTGGGGTGCAGGATTGTAGGCATAGCCCATAACATATACAATGCGGATGGCAACATCTCAGACGCAGGAGATGCTGAAAACCGAGCGGACACGCAAGGCGGGCCTCCAAGCCATCGCCACTGACGTTCTGACCTACCTTCAAGGTATAGAATCGGCGCCCCCGCCCCAGGCCGAGAAGAAGACATGGAGACAGACGGCAAGGTTCTGATGATTTCATGGTGGCCCACCCAATTCTCAGAAACTGCGGTAGATTCTCACTGTCAATCGACCGCTAGATTTGGAGCAATGGCCAGGATCCGGCAGGAGCACTTCAGGGTCTTCTTCTGCGTTCAGGATGAGAGCCGAGGACCCGTTTCTTGGCTGAACTACATCATATTGATGGCACCCGTCATGACAATGGTGGGCTATTGCACCTGAGTCTGGGTATGCAGACGCTGGCTTTGTGCTGTCTGGTCAGCGGGTCCGGCGGTCGCTGCCATGTTCGGCGACGGGCCCTAAACTTTGAAATCCCTGAAACTTGGGGGACTCGAGTTTTCCATTTACTGAGCTGCACATGTCGAAAGGATGATAGGGGCCCACCCAAGCATTTTAACATTTGAAGGGTTGGTTCACCCTATACTTGGAGAATCATCCCAATTAGTAAGTGGTTAGTAACCCCTGTTTATAAGCCATTTAGGCCATTTGGAAGGGGAATAAACCCATTTAGGGGACTTACTAACTATGGTTTTTAACCACTTACTAAATGGGATGATCCTCCAAGTAATCCTGGACCTATGTGCCATGAAGAACTCAGGTAGAACCCATGCTCGGGAAAGAACTGGAGACCGATTCGGAGCTTTGTCTTGGCTGCGGGTTTGCAGGGGGGGGAGGTATTTACGAAACAAGCACGTACTTGGATGTCCCAGGAAGTTGGTAAATGGTTAGTACATGGGTTATAACCCCAATGTACACCATTTATAAGTAGGTTCTAACCCATCTACTAACCATTGATCCTAACTTCTTGGGTTCAGCAGGCAGTTTATCCGACATTCATTCAACCCACCCTACAAAATGAATTCTCACGAAAATCAATTTTCATCATGGATTGAGCTTGCCTGTACTGTTCCGTTTGTCTTTCTCCGTGAATTCAACACGGAGATGGTACTCGTACCTTCGCCTACAACTTTTCCAAACAATGAGGTCTATCGGCTATCTTTTGGATGGGTTGGGTCCCGAAAAAGGACTTGCTTATAGTTCACATAACAAACTTGGCAAGACCAATTACTCGCCATGGCGAAAACGCAAAACGAACGTTCTGATTGGAGGACAACTTGCACGGAAAATGGAACATGTTCTGCTTGGAATTTTTGTGAGAGAAAGATCAATCCGCCAAACACTGCCTGGACCTTCCAGTTTGGGTGTCAATTCAGCATCCCTTAGGGTTTAATTGCCAGCCCTGGAAGGTGCTGGTGGTGTTTCCTTTGTTTTTGGGGAAGGGAAACCAAATGATACGTCCTTGATATCCAGAGTTTTTTGGGATTTAACTAACCCAACTACCCAACTTCGCTCACTAACCAACCAACCAAACACGAAAAAACAACAATTTGAAGATGTATTTCCCCTTTGAAAATAGTGGATGTTCCAGCCAGTCATGTTAGTTTTCAGGAGTTACTAACTCACCAACCAAAAAATGGGTGTTTCCAAAAATAGGGGTACCCCAAATCATCCATTTTAATAAGGTTTTCCATCATAAACCATCCATTTTGGGTACCCCAAATGAAAAAAACACCCAAGGACGAAGCGGATATGGGACCAACACCTTCTTTGACCACCGAAAATTTGCCTTTTAGCTCGGGAGACTCAGAGATTGAGAGATGCGAGAGGCGATTGAGAGATGCGAGAGGTGTGTCGACTTCAAGGTGTTCAACGATGTGGATTGAATTGATTTTATGTTTAATTGTATATTTAATTTGAATTGTTGATTGATTTATTTATTTGATTGTATTTAATTTTTGATCGATTTTTTTTGATTTTATTTTTCTGTATTTGATTTGATTGTATTTGATGTATCTAATTTGATTTGGTTGATTGCTTGATTGTTTGATTCAAAACAGAAAGGACGGACCATCAACGACGACGTGACTTCAACGACTTTGGGACGTTTCGGAGGTTCGATTCGACGCCTAGGTAAGAACACCATGATGTTGAAATTGGTGACAAACGAACTGGGCATTTTAATGGATGAGCAACTCGGGACCGGGTTGGGTGGGGTGGTTGGGGTGTGTACCAGGGCCCCAGGAGACATGTGACCGAAGACACACCATTTGTGGTTGGAAAAAGAGATGGCCTGGAGGGTTTTAGTTTTTTTCCATGATTTTGGAATCAATCATTTTGGCAGGGTGAAGGAAAAAACGGGTGTTTTGTGCTGGATTCTTGGGTTTTCGCTTGTTCTTTTTCCGCAGTTTTTTTTGGGGGTTGTTGTTCCATGGCAAATCCTGTCAATGTGAAAAGCCACAAGTGTAGTGTTTACTGGGAGGGGCGATTTGGAAGGGTTCCACAACCCGATCCTTAGGGGACGAAAACGATCACCATGGTTACTAACCACGTATCCAAGTCCTGGGATGGGGGCAATTTACATGAACATCAACCTTTGGCTTTAAAAAATGATGAATTTCACTTGTTTAAGGGTGACGTGTGAGTAAACAGAGTGCTTAAGACCAACTGGGATGATCCTCCAAGTAAGGTACCCTGGTGATAATGTTGATGGTTCAGAAATCCTGCACCACCTGGGATGTATAAAACCTTGTAAATAATGGGATAAACTACCTACTGTACCTCAACTGGTTGGCCGGATTTCAGAACCATCAAAAGTATCACTGTTATACACTTTCCCAGCTACTTTTAAGAGATTCACCATTTGGGAAGCTATCACAGGAATCCGACGATCTTCCACCCATGAAATCCCGACACGAAATGCTGAACCATGAAGGCATTACCTAAAAAGATTGGCACTCAAGTGGAGTTCGAATCATCTATCATCTCTACTTGGATGATCATCCCAGTTAGTAAGTGCTCAGTAAGAATGGTTAATAAGTCCCCCAAGTTTGTTCCCCTTCCAAATGGTCCAAACGACATAAATGGCTTGTAAGTGGGGGTTACTACCGACTCTGGGATGATCCTCCAGTAGTAGTTGGTGGCTTCAAACCTTGGAACTCTAACGGCTGTTTGATTAAAGAACCATTGGACCTACCGTATCCACAGATTTGGAACCATCTATATAATAATTGAAACATCCATTTATACATGGATGTTTCAGGTTCCAGGAATGTGTTCTAGTTTCACCCCGCAAATTGTGGAAATGGTGGTTTCTTAGAAATCTTGTTCAATCGGGATCAAGGTATAGGTAAATGTTCCATACATGGCATAGGCTTGGGGGATCATCCCAGTTAGTAAGTGGTTCATGACCATGGTGAGTAAGTTCCCTAAGTGAGGTTGCTGGGGGGTCACTAGCCAGATACTAACTGGGATGATGCTCCAAGTATTGGATATCCCACAATTTCCCTCGAATTTTGCGAGTCGCTTCTTCCACAAGTTCGCTGCAATTTCCACCAGCGTTTTCTCTAACTGAATTTCAAGATGTTTTTCTCCATGCTTTGCTAACCCTGAACCTTCGGGACATGATTCAATTTGACTTGTGCATGTCAGTGCATGTTTTGGAGTTTTGGGTTGGGAATCAACTCAACAAACTAGATAAAACTATGAGAAAATTAATATTTTAAGCATCAATTTCAATGAGTTTTACAAGATGTCTTAGGTTTTTGTTGAGGGGTCCAACCGACCCCGTTTGACGGCGGCGGCTGCCTATTCATCATGCCAAATCTCTAGATCCGTAACTTCAGCAGCAGGAACTTCTTCTACTCCAAGAACAACTTCAAGGTCCAGGGAGTTGTGCGCCAACTTGTCTTGACAATTTTTTTTTAACAACTTCGGTTTTTGCTTCCAGAATGCTCCGGAATTTTGAAAACCATGGGGAAGAAGATTCCCCAAGAAAAAACCAGGGCGAACACTCGAAAATTCATATGGCAAACTTGATGGAGTGGTGATCAAAAGCTTCAATATAAACCATAGTTATACGGGGGATTAGTTCTAGATCATGATAAAGATCCTCTCATGAACCAATCCATATTTCATGGTCCATGTCATTCAATAGCCTGCAAAACGTGTCATGGACCGCAGCGGGAAGTATATATTTCCTTCTCCGCACTATAGCTGTTTTTGTTTATAGTTTATTGGCAGGTTAGGATCCATGTATGATATATGTACCTACACGTACCATACAAATCAACCATTCAGTTAGGTAAATACGGGATAGGGAGTGTATCATCACCCAGGGTATCCCTTCCAAAATGGTGCTTTAGTAAGGGAATCCACCCAAAAAGCCCTGAATTCAGGTCTAGAAACTATAGTAAATTTGCCCAGATTCAAGGTCCTTATATTTTGAAGTTGCCCAGATTCGGAAGTGTAGTCACCAAAAGTTTCAGGCACTCAAAATGGAGGTTCTGTACCTGATTTTCGGCTGTTTTGGGGGTGGGGTTTTCCCTTTCATAAGCCGTATCCATACAGCGTACATAGGTCAGGATTCCTCCATTTTAGGTACCTGAAACTTTTGATGATGTAACCCTATAGAAACTGGCTCACCTTCTGAGAATGGTGTCATGGAACCTAAATGACCTATGCGTTTTGGAGGTGATTGAACATCCCAATCATCATATCAGATCATGACGATTGATGCCTAGGGAAAGTTTTTCAAATCACCAACAAAAACACATCCCAGATATCCAAGATTATTCCCCCATGGTATATTCCCTTAGATTCATGTCATCCCTTTAGTTTCCCATGGTAACCCCCTACTATTGGTAATAACCCAAGGATGCCGACAAGGTGGGCGGGCCTCTACGGTCGTTATAAATGGAGTTATTTCACCCCTATAGGTAGGGATAAATAACCTCATTTACCCATTGATTTTCGGTCATTGGGGGGTTCCTAAAATAGTGGTACCCCCAATCTCCACCCCAAAATGGTCATTTTGAGTAGGAAAACCCCATGGTTGTTGGGGAAACCCACCATTTTAGGAAACCTCGATTTAGAGGGGGTATAACCATACTTCTATCTAGTAGGGGCCCACCTGGTAGGGTCATAACCCAAGGGTCCAAATCTCCGTTTTGTTGTCTCGGTGAAAGGCTGGAGGCATCCGCCGAAGTGCTACGATTGGCGTGGAGAACTTCATCGCGGTGCGGATTAACCCGGAAGTCGTGGGAAATGCATGGAGTCAGTGGGGTTTAACAAGTTATAAGTAGGGTGAAATAACACTCCACTTATTAGGGGTTATTAGATGTTATTAGAAAAAAAAGCAGGGAAATCCCATTTTGATGTATTTTCTGCCATTTGTAGGTGGTGAAACACGTCCATTTTTTCATCTAAGCTCCTTTGGCCCATCTCCAATTTCAGTTTTGGGCGGGGAATCACTAAGGAGTTTAGGAGATATTTAGGAGATCTATTTTTTTGAAAGCTTAAACTTTAAACAAATTTTGTTTTCTTGATTGTTGTTGTGGATTTACTAGCTCCTTTAATGTTGAAGTGAAGTATGCCCTCCCTGAAGCTAGCAATGAGTGTACTGAAAAATGGATTTGGTTGGAACATGATCCTTTTCCTTTAAAAAGGGCCGATTTCACCTATTTTCAGAGCATTTTCCTGTTTCAGTCCCTTCTTGGAGGATCATCCCGGGACTTGGATACGTGGTTAATAAGCATGGTGATCGTTTTCGTCCCCTATAAGTATGGTTGTTCCCCTTGCAAATGGCCTTTCCATGCCTTATAAATGGGGGGTGATCCTAAACCACTTACCTTAAGGTCAAAATAGATGGCTTGCCGATACCAAAAGGTATAGGTTAGTATCGGGTCCGAAAATAAACCAATATGTAGTGAGTGTGCCTTCTACTTTTCAATTACTGTACTAATTGGGATGACCCTCCAAGTACTTGGAGGATCATCCCATTTAGTAAGTGGTTAGGATCAACCCTATTTATAAGCCATTTAGTAATTTCGGCCATTTGGAAGCTTACTGTACTCACCATGGTTATTAACCACTTACTAACTGGGATGAGCCTCCAAGTAGTCCCTGATACCCCCCCCCCTAAACCACGACCTTTTGGAACCCCCAGGCTGCAGATGGCAAAACCCCCTTGAGGGCGCGACAACTGCGAGGAGCATCGACCAAGCGGGGAAACCTGAGCCAAAAAAAAGATGTCCTACTTGGATGTCCTACTGGTACTTAGTAAATGGATTAGTTCACCCCTATATAAGTAGGTTGGATATACGTCCCCTAAGGAGGTGAAACAACCCAACTTACCAAGTAGTTACGATCACTTCCATGGACATCCGAGTAGATATCTCCTAAACTCCTTGGAGATTCCCCAGCCAAAACTGAAAAAAATAGGATTCAATATTGAGATTGGATCCTATCCGGAGGATGTTTGAGGCAAAAAATACGGGAAATATTTGAAACCACCAGGTGGGCCCGGAGCTTATCGTTACAAATGGAGTTAGTTATTTCTCCCCTATAAATGGCCTTATGAATAAATAGGTAACTGGGGGGTTACTATACCCTATACTTATTTTTGGGTGACATAGCTCCATTTATAGCGATCGGCTCGGGGAGCCCAGCTTGTATCGGAATGCTGAGGGAGTGATATATACCTTCCGTGACATTGTGTGCAGACTCGTGATTTTGTTGGATCTTGGAGGTGTGACAACTTAACTCCAAATTTCTCGGATTTTCCACCCTGAGCACAACAAATCCCAACAAAATGTCACAAACTTTTCATACCTGGATCTTCCAAGGGGTGCTGAATGGATGATAAGGGGTGCCTATACGACATCCCCGAGTGTTCAAACATGTTTAAACAGCACCCCTTGGAAGATGCTGGTATCTGGTATCATTTCATATTTTCATATTTTCATTGGATCTTCCAATGGAAACTGGAGAAGATTTCCAAGTCGACGAATTTGTCCCCATGTAACAGAACAGTATTTTCTCATGTTGGTTTTTCACCACCCTTCCAGCTGCAAACAAAAACCAACCAGCAAAAACCTGGAGGAAAAATTCACACATATACTCATCATTGATCATTTTAGGATTTTCGCATTTTCCATGTAACATGCGATAAGTTATATAGGTTTTATAATAGGCCACTAACAAGGATCCCTATGAACCAATCATATCATAAGGATCCCTGATGTCGGGAATTTTCATCTGAGGCCAGAGCTGCCGGACACGGATACGTTGGGGGAACTTGGAGGTTTTCAGGGGAACTTGGAGGTTTTTGGGGAACTTGGAGGTTTTTGGGGGAGTCAGTATTGGGGGAATGCCACCTTTGACTCGGAGGGCCTGGGGACCCCCAATACTGTTGATGGTTCTGACATCCGGCGAGAAAACCAGTTGAGGGAACGGTAGTTGAAATCCCATGATTTTCAAGGTTTTATGCATGCTAGGTGGTTAGCCGGATTTCTGAACCATCAACAGTAGTAACGGAACAACCATCGGAAACTAAGGGATGACATGAATCCAAGGGAATCTAAGCGAATTTACCATGGGGGGAAGGATGTTTTTTGCACCTTGACTTGGATCCATTTGGGAAGAATATCTTAAAACCCATGTAAATTTGCACCTTTTCCCCAGGTGAAGGTGCGCAGCTTGTCTTGTTTGTCTTGTTTGTTTTTTTCAACTCATGTTGCGCAAAAATGCGCACCTTCAAAGGGGTGCAAAAAAATGGTGTCAAACATCACCCCGGGCGGTCCAGGCCTCAGGTAGGTGACATTTCTAGGGCCCCTATAGGTCCGTTACGGGTGAACTTTCACGACCTTTAGGGGCCTTGAGGTCGATGATGAGGGGCCTTGAGGTCGATGATGGTTAACCCATGGGTTTGCTAAATTTATAGGGTTTTTCTGAGACCATCCAAACGGTGGTTGGGAATGGGAGAACAATCCATCAACAGCTATGAATATCTTGGATGTGTGTTTTTTTTTGGTGTGTCTTTTTTGTTATGGATTGTCAACTATAATGGTAAATTGGTGGTTTGGATTCCCGGGATCTCCTTATGAAAAAGATTGTTACTTAGGGGTACCCCTAGAATCCCAAACCACCAACACACACCACCAATTTATCATTAGCTGAGATTGTACCATAGCAAATCACCATTAAACTACTATTTGGGAGATTTTGTTGAAAAAAAAACTTGTTCCAAGCGTCATGGCCAGTCGCCAAATCCAAGTAAGGAATGAGGGAAGGATCATCCCAAAAACCATTTTTGTTGCGTAAAAACCCGCGAATTCCCCAATGGGACCATCAAAGAAGCACATCCATATATTTTACCACCACCTAATCTGGTGTCACCTTTTTTTTTAAGGTAGTTAAAAGTAAGGGAATCTTATCCGAAAACGGCGTTAAGGATTTATACTAGAGTTGCCCAGATACATATATTGAATACATATATTGAAACCATCTAACCTGCTTAATCCACTTTACTCTGAGTCAATTCTTTGCTTTTTAGAAGTTTAATCAACTTGCGAAGCTTTGCCTTGAAAGGGGGGTAGGAAACGGCACACCTTTTTTGGTGACCAAATATATGTAGATATTTAGATATCTTACTATAATAAATGGTGCTTCATAAATGAATATATTAAAAAATGGTGCTTGGACTTTCAGGGTATATATATATATATAGGAATCCTTGGTTGACGTCATGATTCACAGCCAATCACACACATCCCAGTGGTTGCTTTGACATAAAACAGCCACATTTCTTCCTCGCTCATTGCCGCGTGGCCATCTTGGCACAGAAACTTCCGTCGAACGTAGAACGGTTGGGTGCTGAATTTGAGGTTTTTTTGGCGACAAATCAACGACAACATGCACAAGTGTCACATTTCAGTCACGAATCACACCTGCAATGGGAAAGTGAAATGCTACAAGAAGCACACAGAGGGTTTGAAGCTGTTGCTTTTCAAGTGCGAGGCACCCCTGCACGAACTCTTCCCTCGTTCTAGCTTCACACGAATATCACTGTGATTCAAGGCAAATGTAGTTTTTCCTTGCACATCATTGAGAGGCTCCTGATTCACTTTGTCAAAGGCATGTCCCGAAGTTTTACACACTTCTTGGGTATCATTCCTGGATATTACTTTCCCTGAAACTCACAGCAAGTTCGCCACTGAAAAATAGGCCACGAGTGCGCTTCGGTTGGGTGAGTCCCCGCCATGGCGGAACCGACCTTGAGTGTCTTGCAACTACTGCAGCAGGTGAAACTTTTATTTTTCCCGGCAGAACCCGGACCCAAAACATCAGATGGTGATCAGAACCATGGCTAGGTGGTGAAACTTCATATTTTTTGTTATTTTCACCGCTCATGTTGGGTACCCTTTCAGCTACAAACAAACATCATCGAACTAAAGCTTGGGGGAACATTCACACATCTACTCATCACTGATCATTTTAGAATTTTCGGATCTTCCAAATAGCATTGTTATGTAGGCTTTTATAATAAGCCACTATAAGGATCCCTATGAACCAATCATTACAAGGACCCCTTTAATGAAGGTTGCTCCTATGTTCTTGTTGGCTTCATGCGTTTTGTTGGTTCCATGTGTTTTTGTTAGTTCATGTTGTCATGGGAATCTCAGGGGTACTGTACCCCCCCCCCCTCAAATCTGAATAAGCCCTTATTGGGGGACAATGCTGGTAACTAACATTTTCGCAGGCAGTGAACATAGATGGTTGGAAGGCCAATTTCTTTCCTGTTGGGATGGCGGAACCTGGCAGGTGCTACACTGTTGATGGTTCAGAAATCCCAAACAACCACCTGGGATGTATAAAACCTGGTAAACAATGGTAGATTCTTCATATCAACTGGTGAGTAAAATCGGAATTCTTTTCACCATCAACAGTAGGTAGTTTGAAAAATCACCCCCATTGGCACTATATAGACCTGGAACCCAAATGACCCTTGTTTTGATTGGAAAAGATCTTGTTTTGAAGGGTTCAACCACCAAAATAGAGGACAAACAGGTTCCAGGTATATATAATATATTTATTTTAGAGTGCTTATCTACCAGATATAGGCGTCCTTGCCTTCGTTTGGGGGGGTTATGTAATCACCTCCGTTGGAAGGCTGGACAAGTTCATGAAGCCCAGTTGAACGCCGCTGAAGAACGACTGAAGGAGGTCCAAACCGTGAGGGAAAATGATCAGTTGGGTCAAAAATTAAAGATGAGAGTTGTTACAACCTTTGAAACCACTAGTGTATCTATAATATATATCTGATATCATGTTTATACTCATATTGGGTACGAATTTTTATTAAGGCTATATCAAACATTGCCGAAAGCACCTTCGTTGAATACCACGTTCAATACCCTATTGAACAGGGGGATTCCTTCCGTTTAATACCCCATCGTTTAACACCCCGTTTAATACCCTATTGTCCGTTTACTTCAGAAATTGTTGACCCTTTAATACCTATTAAACAGATGGTCTCGTTTAATACGTATGAAACAAAATGTGCAGAAGGCGCTAGTTTAAGACCCAAAAGAAATTCATGGCCATATACACCCTTGAAAAACAAACATGGAACCTGAAAATGGACCCCTTCAAGAGAAAACAAATCCATGCTTGGGCTTCAAAAAATCGAGCTACGGAAGGAAAAGAAACACCTATGACGTTCCATGAAATCCTGGATGCTTGAGGACGGAATCCTTATACTAGCTTTCTTTTATTGCAACTCCCCATATAAATGTGATATTGTCAGTCTTATCATGATTACAAACAATTCATCTGGGGGAGGTACTTATTTTGGGATTTTTTTTCTTTTTTTGGGGGATTTTTTTCTTTTTTGGTCCCCTGGTCCCCTGGTCCTCTAATCCCTTGGTGCCCTGGTCATCTCGTCTCGTCTCGTCCCCCTTCATCTCGTCCCCTCATTGTCTGGTCCCCAGTGCCCTGGTCCTCTGGTCCCCT
>DF239986.1:112105-129613 GCA_000507305.1 Breviolum minutum Mf 1.05b.01
AAAAAAAAAAAAAGAATTCCCAAAACAATTCCGCACCCATTCATCTGCCGCACCAATTAAATAATAGAAAGAAATACCCATAGGATCCATGGTACTGATATATTCACCTACATTTACCATAAAAATCAACGATTCATGTAGGTACATATACCGTTTGTCCCCCTGGATCCGTCATGAGATAAGAACAATCGACTGCAAATCATGATTTGGGGCTGGTAGGATCTGAAGTCGGTTCTCAATTCGGACTAGTTTTACCACTTGGATGTCGCAGGAAGTTACACTCTGGTAATCTAACATAGCAATGGGAAATCCACCGTTTGAAGATGTTTCTCCTAGTAAAAATGGTGGTTTTCCAGCCTGCTATGTTAGTTTACCAGAAAGTTAGGATCAAAGGTGATCGGATCAGTTGGTTCTATTCCCAAGGAATACACCCAATTTAATCCAGTAGGTGAAATAAACCATGGATCCTACACCCCTGAAGATTAACGGCTGGAACAGAATTCCCTGGAGGTTTGGTTAGAAGATCATTTTCCGAAATCTTTTCCATGGGTGATGGCTGTAGGTGAACCATGCCGTTAATCTTCCAGGGTGGTAACCATTCCCATAGGATCCATGTATGGTATATATGCCTACATGAATGGCTGATTTTTATGGTGAATGTAGGTACTTGGAGGATCATCCCATTTAGTAAGTGGTTAGTAAGCCCTATTTATAAGCCATTTAGGCCATTTGGAAGGGGAAGTTTCCCCCATTTAGGGGACTTACTAACTAACCATGGTTATTAACCACTTACGAGTCATGGGATGATCCTCCAAGTAAATATACCAGTCCCATGCATCCTATGGGATTGATCCTAACAAACCCAACGCGGAACTGCATCCAAGCAGGCCACCGTTGAATTGCAGCAGCTCCGCTTGAGCTTAGCACCTTCAGCACCTTCTGATGCTGCAGGTGATGTGTTTTCGAGTTATCGGTGGGTTGGTGGTGATACATGGTGGGTGATTTGAAGCTTTCTCAACTATACCATTGGGGAATAATATGGGAATAATCTTGGATATCTTAGATTTGTTTTTGTTGGTGATTTGAAAAACTTTCCCTTTTGGCATCAATCGTCGTATTCTCAATTAATGATTGGGGTACCTAGGGGCAGCTCCAAAATGCGTTATAGTTATTTAGGTTCCATGAAACCATTCTCAGGAGGTGATTGGATTTTCCAGGGGTTGTACCATATGGGATGAACATCACCATGAAGGCCTACCATTTGGTTGAATATTTTTTGGTTCACTTTTTCCGTTCGCATCAAAGAGCCAGTCGCAAATCCAAGTGTACAGTAAGCTCAGATTGATACCTTCCAATATCGCTCCGAAAATTGATTTCGTTGGAAGATGAAGCAGGCTTCCTGTTTGGGGGTGCGATTGAAAGGCCTATTTTCAGGGGCTTTTGACGTTAGTTTCAGGTAGAAGAATAGATGACACATTGCACAAATAATGATCTTCCAGGTCTTGCAGTGAATCTAAGTAGAGGACTTATGATAGTTGATTCAGAACTCCGGTGGAGGAACCCATCTAGCTTCTTTTTGACCAACATAAATCCACTATGAAAACAAAGATACGTTTTATTACTGTTGATGGAAGAAATCCGGCCAACCAGTTGAGGTTGGTAGTTTATCCCTTTATTTACAGGGTTTTATACATTCCATGTGGTGCATCATTTCTCTCCATGTTGATCCCGGAAAAATCCAAAGATATTGGTTGGATCTAGTTTCCCAACCAGGATGCTGGCTCGTCACCACCAGGATCATGTAAAAGGTGGGCCCCTACCAGTTATAGATGGAGTTAAAACCTCTATACATGACCGAACATGAATCAGTAACTCGAGTTATTTCACCCCCCATAAGTGGAGATTTCACCCCATTTATATCTGGTTTTTTCAGGGCCCACCTTGTAGGGAAATCCCTATATTTGCTGCTTCGTGTGGGGCCATAGGTGCTGATGGCACGCCTATGTCACCCACGACTCGAAGGGAGTTGGAGGTGCGTTAACAAAAAACAAAAACACCTTCAGAAACAGCAGGACGAATTGAGCAATGAAAACAAAGGGCCCAAACGGTTGTTTAGGTTGAATAGGTGGTTTATACTACCCTTTGTTATAGGGTTTATTATATCCCAGTATAGGAATCTCGGAATCCCTATTAAACAGCCAGGATTCAATGGAAAGTAATGAGGGTTCGTAGCTCGTAACTCAATTTGTTCACCTGTTCACCGGCGGATCGAAAACACTGGAAAAGTCCAAGCAACTTGAGAGCATTTTCGAGAAAATCCAGCAGTTTACACCCCCAAAGTTTAACGTAGCCCCTGAAAAATGGTGGTTGGAAGACTACTTTCCCATTGGGAAGGTAACTTTTCAAGGGTTATCTTAAACTTTGGGATGGTATGGGGTGGGGTTATTTCACCCTTCTTTGGTTAGGTTGATCTTTTCATTTTTTTGTTGAAAGAACCCACCTTCAAGACATCATTTGCAAGGGGAAAAACATCAATGTCCCAATGGTCCATACCATTTCCTGTGGATATCTCTAGATTTTCGGGGACATATGTACCAACAAAATATGTAAAATGTATGATACCCCAGGTTACCCTCCAGTAAACAAACATGGCCGACCGGAAAACCAGCTCTCATTTTGAATAGGAGATGCACATCTTCATTCATGGTTGTGTTTCTATTGTCATGTTAGGTTTCGGAGCGGGGGTACAACAACAAAACTGACATGTTTTTTTTTGCAAAAATGCCGGTTGGTTGGAAGACTATTTTTCCCTTTTGAAATGGTCCCTTTTCAGGTGACATTCGTATCCCCTCCGTGGCAGTGGGGCATCCCCAGGCGCCAAGACCTCCGACGTCACCACCAAAGTTGACGGTTCAAGTAGGCAGGGCAGCTGTTGGGGTTATCCTACTCCGCCAGGACGCCCGTTCGAAGGTCCAGGTCTTCAATAGATTTGAAGGGACCAAAAAAAAACCCAAATATCAGAGACATCTAGGCCTGAGGACAACTATGATTAGTTATTGTGAAGAGATCCTGGATCATGAAATCATGAAATCAAATCCCTACTACTCTAATTGAACATTATACACTCACCCTCCCAATTTCAAAACGGGTGGCTCTACTTGGGGGGTTTTGTTGCAAAACTTCTTAATTATAGGGGCAAATTTTGCACGAACACAAAAATCCTACCCTTTGGCAAAAGGAGGGCTCTGATTGGGGGGCGTTATTAATCCTCCTTTGACTTTAGTAGGGAAACTAGTTGTATATATATAGATATATACATATATAAATATATATTTCTTCTTAATATCTGAGATTATGTTGATATATAATCTTTACATGTCACGGATCTGCTAAGCATTTAGAATTTCAACCTGGGGATCATCACAGTTCTTTGCTTCAAACGTTTGGGACAGGGCTTGGAAAACCTGCCATGAAAACACGCCTTGGCAACCAAAATACAAAAACAAAATACGTGCCTTCCAGAAGGGGGACCACAGGAATCAAGCCTTCAAGTGCACGTGTTGTTGGAAGTTTTCTGAAGCCAAGGTTGCTTAAAAGGCACTCAGGCACTCCCGCCACACAGTCGAATCTTCGGTGTCGCGACTGCGCGCTTGACCCCATTGCGGAATGGGGCTGTACATTAGGGTTTTATGCGGGTATGGTTGCAGGTCAAATTGGCGTGGGTTTCAGAGTTAAAACCTGTGCTTGGAATAGGGCAGAAGGATGATGACACATTTTCCTTGAGATGTGGATCAAATATGAAGAGTCTCTGCATGTCATATTTAAAATCTAATTGAATTCATCTCTTGAGGAGCCATACGTCCATCAAAAGCCTGGAAGTATGACAGGGCGAAATGCAACATGGACCCGAAACACTTTGGAAGAGGACATGGTTTTCCAACATCGATATGAAATTTGCTATTCGTGTCATTTTCTCGCTTTGCAATATATGCCAGACCGTGCCCATCCAAGCCTGGGTTTTGTCGGTCAGGATGGTTCAACCCAGGATCTGTCAAAGCTTTTTGGGCAGCGCGCTGTTCAAGTCTTTCATGTGTTTCAGGTGGTTTAGTTGAGTGCGGTTTTACGCGTAGCCCATGAAAATAATATTTTCAGCAGGGACCCAAGGATTGTATAGTGGGGATTGGGGCAGGTTATGCCCCAAAATGACCAACCGATTCATGTTGGTGAAATACTCACCCAGGTGCATTAGAGAACATTTCGCAGCCTCACTACCGGCTTCACGCTTCCAACTCGTTTTGCCAAAGTACAATATTGCTTCATTGAAAAGGTCTCCCATGACGATATTTTCAATCTTCGTTTCTGCAAAATGCCATGTTTTCATTGAAGCTAGGCTATCTTCACAAAAATCATCAGTGGATAATGGTTTGCGGCCTTCCACATGTCGCACAGTGGTTTTTTGGTTTTTGGTTTTTCCACATTTTCCACAATGTTTGGGTGCTTGGAAACCTTGTCCAAACTGTGCTGCAATGCCAATTTAGTGAGTGCCTGGTTGTTCGGGTCATATACCGGCTTTAGTTTTGGAAAGATGATAATACCATACCATACCCATAATGCCCATGATGAGAATGTTATGTTGATGAACCAATCTGAATAATGGAATGTTTTTTTTTTCTGTGCTTTCTTGGTGGCTGAATTGAATCCCCCGTTGTTTTTTCGGCGCCTTCCATCCAGCCTTTGTCAATTCCACACGCCTTCAACCTTCCCGGTTTTTGCATGATTCAATGGAGAGAGAGAAGACTCATGGAGTTGACTCCCTGTAAATCGCATCCCCACCCAAAAATCGAACAACGCCCTAACCACCCAGTGATATTGGAAGGGGGAATAGCACAGAGCGATGGGAACTTTCGCCATAGGTTAGAAAAAAGCATGAGGGATTTAAAGATACCATGGGAAATTTGAAAGAAACATGGGGCCTGGAAAAGGCAAGTGTATGTATTAATAAGGATCGTTTTTATTGTCGATTATCTTGGGGCATCAATTCGCGAATTTTCAGGATTACATAGTATGGCACTTTTTTCAATACTGTGCAATTTTCTCGGATTTGATTGCAACCAAAACGCAGACCGAAAACACCCAAGAGGGGTGATGTAGTGATTGAATACCGGGAGTCCTCTCAAAATGACCGGTGCAGAATTTTTTTTTGCCCAGATAATCAATCATGAATGGTAAACCCACAACATCCACAAATCCAACCCAGACTATTTTTCCTCGGAAAGAGTACCATTCCAGGTAAGGCAATTCCATGTACAACGTATGGAAAGGCAATTCCAGTTTGACTGGCATCCTTGTTTTTCATCCCTTGTCATCAACCATTGTGTAGCGCCTCAATCCCTAAGGGCCAGTTTCCACGGCGACCGCCGCTAGTTGTAGAAGACAAATTGATGATTTTTAGTTGAGCAACAAAAATCAGGGCCCCTGGCTGTTTAGGGTTTATATGGGATGAAAAATACCCAGTTATGTCGGGATTACAATAAACCATTATAAGGATCCCTGTTAAATAACCAGGATTCAATGGAAAGTATATCCAGTCGTTTTCTTTTCGTGGCTCACCACTGGCGATGTCCGCGTGATAGATTTTTGGAACCTCAAAAAGGTACATTTTTTTTGGGCCCAAAAACCAGTTGTAAGTATAGGGTGAAATAACTCTACTTATTTCGGTGTGAAAAATCCCCAAGAAACCCCCATGGATAAGGCCATTTATATTTGGATGTCCCAGGAAGTGAGTAAATGGATTAGTTCACCGCTATGTAAGTAGGTTGATTTCATCCCTTAAATAGGTTATAAACCAAGTTACTAACTAGTTACGATCACTTCCATGGACACCCTACAAGGTAGGCCAGGTACAACTTATAAGTGGAGTTAGTTCATCCCTATAAGTAGGGTGAAATAACCCCAAGAAACCCATTTATTTTCGGCCATTAAAATCGGGGCCCTATGTCCTTCCATTTTATAACTGATCGGCTTTCGCTCGGGGCCTACTACCTCGATCCACCTTATACTGCCACGAAACAACTCCCCTCCGAGACATCGAGAAGACAGAACTTTGGAAAGCCTCATTTTAAACTGGTGAACCATTTTAAGTCTTTTTTTTTGGGGGATGTAATTTAGTATAAGTAATTCTTTTGGGGTTGAACGACATAGGCGACCGAGGGGCGAAACGATTGGGAAGCCGCGTGAGTGCGGTGCCCCAAAAATGGAGGTTGGAGAGGTAAAGAAGCCAATCTGGAATGGTCAATGATTTACTAGGTGGTGGTCTTAAATATTTTTTATTTTTATCTCTGTTTGGGGAAATGATCCAATTTGACTAGCATTTTTCAACTGGGTTGAAACCACCACCTAGTTTACTTTTAAGTGAGGTATCTGATTGATTTTTTTTTAAAGTACTTGTGCTTTCGGGAAGCTGGCCAAATATCTCCCAATCATTGGTGATTGGTGACATATGCCGTTGTGAGTCTACGTATGACTGCCTAAAACGAACAGCAACCCCCTGTATGCCGAGCCCCTCGTTTTCTAAGCATCAATTCTCACGTGCCTTTGCTGTTAGTTTCAAGGGCGGGGAAACCTTTCAATATTTCATACTTGTACCGTCTTACTCGTCTTTTTGGAGAAAACGTCATACAAAACCATTGTTTTGGTTGGTACTCTGCACTTTTTGATGATAGACTGTTTTTTTTCATATAGTTTTTTTTAGTGACGCCTTCCAAAAGGTCTTTTTGTGTAAGGGGGTGGAATTGAGCAATGAAAAAAAAACTGGCTGTTTACTTTCAATTCATATTATATGGGGATTATAATAAGCCATTATGAGGATCCCTATTAAAAAATCAGTATTCAATGTATTCAATGGAAAGTATCCAGCCGTTTTTTTTTCGTGGCGTGACTTGATGGTTTCACGGGCTTGGCCCCAAAGGTCACCAAAAAACCTACTTGGGATGCAGACAGGTATCCTCGCCACCAGGATGACTACATTCTACATGACTTTCTTAGCAGAGAATCTCTAAACAAAAACCTTTCCAGTGACGATCCGTTGTTGTTTGAAAAAGATATAGGAATCCGGAGGGCTTGGACGCATCACACAAATAAATTTGCCGTCATATGGAACCTCCAAGACGCATTTTACTTGAAAACGGTATAAGGGTCCGTTCGAAAAAGCGCAGTTTTACTTGGGAAACGCCAGGATTTTTGGCGGGTGGTGGAGGCGGTGTATATTCTTGTTGGGCCCCCATCTTTTGTGTATAATATTTTTTGAATGGATGGAGACCATTCATTCACGCAGATTTTGCTACCCACAGTTTTATTCAATGTTTTCCCTGCTAAAACAAAAAACATGTGTTTTTGTTCGATTTCTTGTGCAAAAAAAAACGTCGTTATTTCCACGAAAAAAAAACTGACATAAACACATGGCCCTCGCAAAATCCATCGTTTTCCCATGTTCCCAATTTTCAAAAAACCAAGGCAGGGAGAAAAGCACGTTTCTGATTGTCTCGAGGTTTCTCATATGACGAAAATGGGGGCGATTCTCCAGATCGTTCCCCGCGGGGTCATGCAGAGACAATGAACAGTCAAAACACTGAAGGAGATCATCCCGAGGACGATCCGTTTTTTCCCATGCGGTTTTCGTCGTTTTTTTTTTGGGTTGGTCCATTTTTGAGGCAATTTTTTTTTCAGAAAGGTGTCGTTTATATACACCCGAACAAGGAACATGAAAATGATGGTTTCCGAATGGAATCTCCTTTTCCAGGGGCGAATTTTCAAGTTTTCTATGTTGAACACCTGGGATGTATCTGTTCCGTCAAATTGTGGGTGGTGGTGGACAAAAATGTGTGAGATTCGTGAGGTTTGGGTGGAGATGGTGGTGGCAACAAGCGTGCAGGTGTTTTTTTTCTCCAGTTTGTGAGATTTTCTATGTGGTGCAAACTCAAATATCTTTTACTTTCACCCCAATCCCTGCAAAAATGATCCAATTTCACGAGCGTGTTTTTCAAATGGATAAATGGATTGGTTGAACCACCAACCAGTTCTTCTTTGGGATTTCACTCAGCAGTTTGGAGGGGGTTTGTGCCTGAGGGTAAAAAGATGCCAATGTTCGTAGCAATTGGCATATGTTTTCTGGCTTACTTGTACCCTCATAATGAAACAGTTTGCCAGGGGATTATCCATGTGGGATGGATGTATATAATTGTCAAACCAAATACTATATTAATCTCTTTCATATATGTGCATCCCTCAATTCAGAAATCTGATACATTGAGGACTATTGATTCTACTTACCAGTTTGGTTTATTCTCTTGAACCTGGTAAATGATGTCTAGGCGGTGGTTTCAAAAATTGTTTATTTTCACCTCTATTATTGGGGAAATGATTCCCATTTTGACGAGCATATTTTTCAGATGGGTTGAATCAAACCACCAACTAGAATTGTATGGATCCAAGGTTGTTTTGGTATACACACCTATCTATTTCCAAACCACCAATTCACTAATTCACAGTTAGTTGATGTCCAGTCAAATGTGCCAAGCAAATCAACGACATATCCTGGGCTCAATCAATCAAAACTCCAACCAAAACTTGCCACTGTTTGTTCCAAACCGCCAAACGGGAGGATTCCGGAATCGTGGGAGATCCATCTCCGAGGGCCTGGAGATGCTTGGCTTTGGCTTAACCAACCAACGACATTCCCAAGGTGTGTTTTTTTTGGTGAAATGATGAATCCAAGTTTATCTATTTTTTTTAAATATATAGCCCCCCCCCAAAAAAAGAAAAAATCAAAAAAACAACACACAAAAGTGTGTAAAACACACTTGTGTGTAATTTGTTTTGGGTTGAAACTATGCTGAATCTGGTAGCTTTTCATTCTTTCCTAAACCAAACCTACACCCCCCGGCCATGTATCCCCCCCCAGGAAATAAGGGTGTAATGGCCGGCCTGATTAAGGAAAACCAATGGTTAATAAGCGCTGATCATAAGGGACCCCGGCTATTTCTGGGGGGGGGGTATGTGGCTCGTGGGGGGGTAGGTTGACCAGCCATAACACCGGGTTCCAAGTTGGCCCTCTAACAATCCCAAGGAGAAAACCTTGTACCTTTGCTCTTTGACGAGGTACGCCCTTGCCATTGCCTGGCCTTGTCCCGCCTGATGGAGGAGAAGATGGATGGAAGACCGGAAGATGGAAATCTAAGGTCACCAAACATTTCAGGTACCTAAAATGGAGGAATCCTCACATATATAAGCTGTATGGATACGGCTTATGTAAGGGAAAATTTCCCCACCCCCAATCCCGAAATAGCCGGCTGTAAGGTTCAGGAAACCCTCCATTTTAGGTGCCTGAAATTCTTGGTGATAAGGGGCCCAACCCCCCAATAATAATACACCCCGGAAACCTAACATGGATGCCAACATATCCCCATTGGTTGAAAGGAAATTCCTCAAAAAAAACAAACAGCATTTGTAGGGTCTACGTTAGTTTTCGGGAGTTTTTCAAGGGTTAGGGCGTGCCCCTTAGATTCCCATGAACTGAGCAGTAAAAAGAAACAACCCCTGGCTGTTCCGGTGTATTTTCTTGGTTGAACACACTATCCAGATGTATGAGGGATTGCACTAAGCCATTTTAAGGATGCCTAATAAACAAACAGAAGATTGGAATACACACATAAACAAGTACATACATAAATAAAGTAGGAATACAGAGCATCCAGTAACATACATAAATAGACAAAGAAGAAAATCGATGAAAAATAATGATATATATATATATACACTTTCAGCTTCATATCCTCCTCTCACTGAAATGTCCCCCACTTTTTAAAAAGGAGTTTTTTTTGTAGGACCGCGACGGGCATCGGTGGATGGTGGAACTGTGCCCTTCTCTGCTGTGATGCCAGGGGAGAACAACGAGGTGGCTCCGAAAATGGTGATATGTCAATGGTTGTTTCTGGTTCCCCTTAGTAGGTGGTAGGTGGCATATAATCCCCCCAATTGGCAGTATATACCACTTATATACCACTTATATATTGCCAGTTGGGTGATTATATGCTACCTACCACCTATTAGGGGAACCAGACACAACCATTGAATATGTCTTCGATCGGGCCGATCAACTCTCATTGGTTTTCCTAGGGATACAGTCATCAACCTAATTACATAGGGGTTTATAGGGACCCGTTTAACAAGGCTTCCCTATTGTTAAAGGTGGGATGAGTTTATCCCCAATAGAAGGAGTTGATCGACTCGACCCTGACAGATGTGAGTGTGAAAAATCAATGTGAAGTACTTAAAAGGTCAAAGGGAATAGGGGTCCCACGATGAGAAAATCCTGGGAATTTCACTTGAAACAACTTATGTATTATACATATGTATATCTATTTTTTAAGTAGATAATAACTGGGATATACTATGATCATATAATTCTTTGTGAGCTTGTTTTTTGTTCAAATGATTTCTTCATAAGTCCCAAGTCCCCCGCCAGTAGAATGAAATCAACCCAGTTATCCTTATCAATCGCACATTTGTCCCTGAGAAGTATGGCGGCTTCAAAAAAGTGGCTGCAGTTTCCCAGCCGATGGCTAACCTTTAAACTTCTGAGGATTACATATCAAAAAATAAAGTTCAAACTTTTATCTAATGCTCCGAAATGGCTGAGTAAGAATAATACTCAGTAATCCGGCCGTTTAAGTACACCATTCAGAAGATCACACCACCACAGACCAAGAAAAGCCTTGCATTCAAAAAGCAGCCAGACCCAATCAGAATGTATGTTTTTTTTTGGTCAATATGAAACTTCTAAAGTTTCTAAAGTTTACAGGTACTGGTATATTCCCTGAAAAGAACATCCAAGGAGATAAAAACAAATCTTGCCAAGGACTCTGTAAAGATTTTTTTACTGGCTGTAGGAGGCTTCGCAGCCATTTGGCTGCTTCAGCCAAGGATAGGTCAGCAAACACCTGGTGTTTCAAGTGTGTCTCCTGCAAATTCTTGCCGGCCCCCCCGAACAAAAACCCATGAGTGTTTTTAGTAGTTGTTTTCGTAGCCGAAATAGAAAGGCATTTCGTTTGTGGGGTTCTTTTTTGGAGGGGGTTCCACATGAGGTTCCGGGATCCTTACGTCCCCTATATAACAACAACCAACCAGAAATAGCCGGCCTTCTTAAGGGAAACCAATGGGTTTTCATAAGCCCAGATCATGAGGCCTTTGCGATTTCTAGCTATATATACATCACTGTCAACAGGTGGTTGTTTTCAAACATGTTGTATTTTCACCTGGGGAAGATGTCCATTTTGACGAACATTTTTCAAATGGGTGGTTCAACCACCAACTAAAATCCCCAGCGATCCACTGGTCACTGCTCACATGCCAGGGGCAAAACTCTGCCGGACCTGGACTTCCACGTGCGTTGTCGCGAATCACAGGAGATACTGAGGCCCCTTTTGGGGGCTGTTTGGAGAAACTGTACCGGACAGAAAGAATTTTGGAAAGTCCACATATTATGTACCTGTACATATATGAGCGTTTCCGAAAATAATGGTACCCCCAAATCATCCATTTTAATAGGGTTTTCCATTATAAACCATCCTTTTTGGGGTACCCCTATTTTTGGAAACATCCATATAAACTCCTGATAGCATGTATATAATATACCATACATACCTACCTACCTACATACCATACATGCGCATGCATGAAGGAAGTGGCCGACCTCAAGCAACCTGTCAACATTGATAGGTTATAGAAAACACCCCAAGGGTCGGTGCTTTGGGGATAGGGGTTCATCCGACTTCAGCCCAAATCTGGTGACTTGAATTTAAAGTAAATTAGGCAGATATTGAGGATGTCAAGCAAGTTAGCCAGTGACTTTGAATTTTAAGATATTTAGGACGTCAGGGAAATACTATCAGGCAGATAATTAAGGTTTTTTTGGTGAATGTTCAAGCACCTATCAACTACTGGATCGCCAAACCTTACACCTGGAAAAAAACATCGTGTTGGTGTCGACCTTGACATTACATACATTTGACTAGATTCTTCCCCACCATTCGGGGTACTTTAGAGGAATCCGCCAAACAACTTGACAATGGTGACGATGTCATCTACTATATTCACTCATTTGCAAGAACAGAACATGGAAAGCTGGAAGATGGACTATGAATGAGTGGTGATTTCTTGGCTGAAACATGTTGAAACATATAGCAATTGTTAAGCCATCCGTACGGGTTAGTTTACTGGAGAGTACTTAAGACTTTTGCCAGGAGCCGTTACAAAACGGAGTCCCAATTCATGGGAATGTAAGGGTACTCCTTCAATGCCACCCCCCGCCCCCCAGAAAATAGAGGCCTTTCCAGGGGCCATGTTAGTTTCAGGGAGTGTATCCCCAAGTCACAATCCATTTCATAAAGGATTCCTATAGGATCAGCACCAAAAACCCACCAAGCAACCCTTTGGCCGGCCGAACGATGCCCGTGAAAAACCCCGGCAGATGATGCGTTTTCGCGAAGAGTTGCAGGGGCGCCACAGTTTGGGAGCAGAGCAAAAAGAGCTCAAGAAAAGTCTTCCAAAAAATGCTGTTCGAACTACAAAACTCGGGTGCTTTAGTGAAATCAGACGATCCTATAGCTAGGTGGTGGTTTCAAACATTTTTTTATTTTTACCCCGAAAATTAGGGAAGATTTCCAATTTGACTAATATTTTTCAGATGGGTTGAAACCAACAACCAGATAGGATCACTACGTATAATATAGCATTCTTTATGAGCATATCAGGCAACTATTCAATTTTCATGGGACGATCGATGACATCATGCACTGGATGACATGATGTAGCCAATTCCAAGTTTTAGTATAATCCTTGTTATCCAACCAACTACCATATATATATATATATATAACCGATTCTGATGCAAAACCAACAAAACTTTTCAAAATTGGAAATAGCAATGGACCATCCACATTTTTTTCATGGTATGTACAAGGAACACATTGGGATTTTTCATGGCTATGTTAATTTACCGGAGTGTATTATAAACAACGTATCTCACCTAGCATCACCAGGCGTGCGGTGATTGAGCCCGGTGATTTGCGGTATATCGTAACGATGAAATCCTAGCCAGTTATATGCTAGCTGGTGGCTTTACATATTTTTTTTAAATTTTCACCCCCCCAAAAAAATTGGGGGAAAGGATCCAATTCGATGAGCATCTAATTTTCAGATAGGTGGCAAAAAACCACCATCTAGTATATCGTCAGGGATTGTTTCATGTGACATAAGGATCCAAGAACCTGAAGCAATCAGAATGGCACATGCTTCATGTCACGGGTTTTGGCCCCCCACAAAGCGTTCATGTTGCTTCAACCACCCCGCGAAAAAGGGCCTTTGCGAAAATACTTAGGGAAGAAACTTTTCCCACATTTTCATCCTAAAAGATCACATGGAAGAAAATTCACTTTCAGCAAAGCAAAGGTAACATTTTTGCGGAAAATCACCTGTTAATCACCTCATCATTGATCTTGTTTTTTCCTTTAAAAATAGGTGGTCAACCAACCACCACTTAACCATGCTGAAACCATTTGCCAAAGGCCACCTGATTTGAAGTTGGCAGCAGCCTGGCGGAAGAAGACCAGTGGTACAACTTCCAAAGTGGGCAGGTGCGACGGAAGAAGGAAGGGGAAATGTAGGTGGTAAATATTCCCATCCCATCAATCCTTTGGGCATATAAAAATCAACTTCTGGCTGGCAAACATGATGAACATCTGGGTGGTGGTTTCAAATATTTGCTATTTTCACCCCTACTTGGGGAAATGATCCAATTTGACTAATATTTTTCAACTGGGTTGAAACCGCCAACTAGTTTTTGTTCCAGAGAAACAACAAGGATATACACCCCCAAAAAATAACATGGAACCCGAAAATGACGGTGTTGAAAATGAGTTTCCTTTGCGAAGGGATGAGTTTCAGGTTCCTTGTTAGTTTTCCGGGGTGTAAGGGGCTAGGTATATAGTTTAGGGACTTATAATATGTAATCTTCCGGGGTGTACCATCATCACAACACATCACCACACATAATCACCCTGGCAATTCTGCTGTGGCGTCCTCTTTGGGATGGTGATTCGTGACCCTTTCAATGGCTAAGCGACCTCCAACGATCGGGGATAAAAGGGTCACGAATTGAATCACCTGGTGAAGCAGTTTTGAAAAAAAAATCGAACTTGAATTGAATTTCTGGGTGGCCCGAAAAGTAGGGAATGAGGGAATGAAACCATACATTCTTATGATGGGGATGTCACCTGGACTTTATTTTCTTGCAGGAACATTTTGGTGTGCCGTGCTCTCCCCTTTTTTTGGAACACGGTGACACCTTTCAAACGTTCGAGGGGATCAAACTTGCAAATCTATCCCAAATGTTCCATGGGATGGGAATATTTACCAAGCCATTTCCCTCTTGAATTTGGTCATTTTTCACCTATTGTTAGTAGGTAAATAATACATACATTGAGCATCTGGGTATGGTTTACTTGAGAGATTTGACGCGCTGTTTTCATGAGAATCTTGAATCTTGTGAATCTTAAGCGTCTCGAAAAACCACCAGGGTTGTGAACGGTCGTGAACCTCAGGTTTTTTTTTTCGACATTTTGGTTGTAACAGATTTGCAAAAATTTATCACCCAAGCTTTAGGCCTTTTAAGTACACGGATCCAAAAACAGATCCATGGGAATCCCAGAAATGATGGTGAAACCCCAAGAAGAAGCTCCTTGTCGCGGTTGGCCGTTAGTTTTCGGGGTTGTAACATCATGGTACTCAACAATTGTTTGTTGTAATGTTTATGTCATGTTGATTAGGGTTTTAGGAGGTTCATGTCCCCTTTTTTTTGGGTGTTTTTTTTTAAAAGTCACCTTGATGGACTTCAATTGGTGGGAATTGATCAACCTGTTTTTTTCGTGATGTTATTTTTTCCCCGAACATGAACCTCGCTTAAACCCTTCCTACCAACCTTTTAGGGACATCTTTTTTTTTTTTGTCTGGAAGGTACCCAGAGTTATGAGAGATTCTTAAGGGGGGGGTTGTGCAGTGTTTTGTTGTTGGTCACAACCTGACCCCTTATTGTGGGAGAAATGTTTGGGGAGGGGAGGGGAAGCCTTGAGAATGAGAAGTCACTTGGTGTAGATTGCCTTATAAATAAGGCCCCCTCAATGGTGATTCTTGAGTCACTCTGAACTTCACCTTTTCCAGTAATTCGGCCGGTTCCTGGTTTTACAAAGTGGACCCCTGCCAGCTTTTTTTCTGGAGTTTTTAGCCCTGTAAATTGTGGGTTTCCCTGCGGGTCATATAAACAATCCTACTTATAGGGGTGGTGACATGGGCCCACTTTGTAGCTTCCCTGCTCAATGGTTTCATCATTGCCATCCGTTTCCAGCAACAGTGTGACTTCCCTGGAAGCTACGCCAGGACGGTCTCCAGCAAGGCACATATGCACATGGACACCGAAGAAGAAGAGTTGCTCCTGTTGCGAGTGTTGGATCGGTCCCTTGGATTTTTGAGGAAAAAAAACATCCATCAAGATGAAGGTATACTGGGTGGTGGTTTCAAATATTTTTTATTTTCAACCCTATTTGGGGAAGATGAACCCATTTTGACTCATATTTCTCAGATGGGTTGAAACCGCCAACTAGTATAGCATAAGGTACAAACTGGGCCCAAAGTCACCAGTTATTAAGTCGGGTGATATCTGCACTTATACAGGGGCGATGACCACAGTTGCCCATTTACTGTATGAGGCCGCTTATAAGGGTTATAACGCCATTCATGTTTTTTTCTAGTAGGGGCCCATCTTTTGCCCGGATCCTGTTTTTTCGGGTGCAACAAAAATGGTTCATGGGTTTAACCAGTTGTTGGTGTCGGTATGTTCACTTAGGTGGTGGTTTCCAACTATTTTTTCAGTTTTTTTTCACCCAAAAAATTGGGGAAAAAACTATCCCAACTTGCCCATACTTTTGGAGCTGAAAATAGGCCGGCAAACTAAAGAACCTTCCCAAAAGGGGCAGCCGGATAGTTGAACGTCCCAACGAATGGCACCTGCAGGGGCGAACTTGGTGATCATTTTCGTCCCCTAAGTAGGTACTTGGTCTAGTTTTTAAGTAGCTTGTAACCCCCCTTAGCAAAACACTTAGCTAAGAGGGGTGACCCTCCAAGTAATTGTTTTCCGTGATATCACATTCGGATATTCTGGGCAGATCCGATCACCATCAAACTGAGTTTTTTCTTCACTTCCAGCGGCATTGAACGTTCATAGTATTTTTGCAACGTTCGAAACCGTTGGTATATACCATCCTTTGGACCCCGTTTAACCCATGAAAAATGAAGGTTTTGGGGGCCCTCAATATATGGGTCATAACCCCCAAGAAATGAAGGTTTTGGGTTCCCATGGATGGTACTATTTGGATCTATTTGGTTTATAGGAATCCTAAATTGAGGCTTGTCAGATTCCCCATATAACCGGGTAGATCATCCCCTACGCCCTACAGCAAATCACCAGGGGCCCTTGGCCAGTGCTCATTTGTGCCATCCAGGATGGTGTTGGATCCCAGTAGTGCCAAGAGGATGGCATTTGAGGTCCGGTTGACGAGAAGGGCTCAGGTTGATGAATTTTATTGGGGGGACCCAAATGCTGGATCTTGGCAAGCTGCTTGCTGGTCAAGTTAGTTATAGCGACCCAAAAACACGAGTCTTTGGGACCCTACTTTCAGTAGCTGAATTGAAAGGGAGATCCCATTATTTCAAAGAAAACCCAGGCGACCTCAAGGCTTTTTTCACCCCAAATTGGTAGGATGTTTTTAATCTAGAAACATCAGAATTCCCAAACATTTGGGGGAGTTTACATGCCATGGGATGTAGATGCATGTAGTATTTACCTACTACATTACTGTAGGGCAAAAATCGCCGCATGAACAAAGGGGAAATGTAGGTGGTAAATATTCCCATCCCATCAATCCTTCGGTCATATAAAAATCAACTTCTGGCTGGCAAACATGATGAAAATCTGGGTGGTGGTTTCAAAGATCTTTTATTTTCATCCCTACCTGGGGAAATGATCCAATTCGACTAATAATTTTCAAATGGGTTGAAACACCAACTATAGAAATTCATTTACCTGCTTTATCCGGTGATGTTTTTTTTTTCACTTGGCATACTTAAACTGCTTGTCCGAAACAGTTTTTCACGGACTCAACGGGGTGGAAAAAAATTCACCACCTTCCACCCATCAAGCTTCATGCCAACGGAAACAAAATTTCGCCAAAAACCCATGAAGAAAGTGGGTCCCAAAGATTCAGTTATAAGCAGGGCTATCATTCCACTTCTAGGGGTGAAACAAAGGAGGGGGTATTTTTTTTGGAATTCTTTTTGTTTTTTTTTGGTATTTTTTTTGTTTTTCTGGCCTTGGGCTTTTGGTTTTTTGGCTTTTGGCTT